>KV425602.1:0-74860 GCA_001632425.1 Neolentinus lepideus HHB14362 ss-1
ACTATATCCATTCCATAAATGGATTTCAAAAGCAAATCTTTTATTACTTCTTTTCCATTCTGTTTATATTTAATCATTGTGGTCATCTTGAAGGTAATGCTGTGGATAATATTTTGTCCAGTCTACTGAGCATTCTCTAAATATTTAAGTTTTCCCATGACAGAATATTTTGCGAAAGTAATTATATGGGATATCCATTTTGATCAACATTTTGCAGGTCCTCAAAGAGTGGGACTCCCGCAGTGAGAACTACTCCCGAAACAAGGACAAATTTAAGCACGGTGAGATTGGACTCTAGAACAGTACTGCGAAGGAGATAGGTCCATATTTGCTCTTGTTTGGCACGTTTCCATATTTTGTTATGCATGGTTCGCGTCGACGCGAATGGGCCCTAGCTCGTCTTGTTCTATTATGCTCGATGGTCCAATAGCATCCCAAAATACCTCTGCAACGTTTCCGGGAGGTCTCCTTTCATACGAGATCTTCTGGCGTGACCACCAGCAATGGCTCAGTACCCGAGGCTACATGCTCAGATCGCGTTATATGCCAGACTGGGTGCCATCCTGGAGAGGTACTCGTAATCCACGGGAACGCTTCTCCTGCGAGGATGGACAAAGTACCCCGGTTCGTGACATGCTGTAGTGTTTTTGCGAGTCGTATTCAACCTCGAATCAGTATTCTCAGATAATAGATGCTATCCGTATGTCTGACGGTGCCGTTGTCGCTCTGAAACGCTTCTCGAAACTCTATGGGCCTAGAGAGGGTGAACTTGGAATGTTCTTCTCCTCGGATGCACTCCGCGCTGACTCCCAGAACCACTGTGTACCGGTCTATGAAGTGCTGGATGTGCCAGACGATGATGAAACACTGATTATCGTGATGCCATTCTTAAGAATATGGGATGACCCTCCTTTTGATACACTCGGCGAAATTATTTCTTTCGTTCAGCAGATCATCGAGGTGCTCTAATATAACCCAAACAGTCTGTGGTCATTTCTGATTGCAATGCGTTCTCAGGGGTTACATTTTATGCATAGACATCTAGTCGCACACAGGTTTGTGTTTCTCATCATCTGCTTTGCGTCTAATTCTACTATGAATCTCAGGGATTGCACATGGCGCAATATCATGATGGATCCATCGACATTATATCCGGATTTATTCCATCCTGTGCGGGATACTCGACGGAGAGATTTCAAAGGCGACGCTAAGCACTACACTAGGACGCAGCGCCCTGTTAGGTACTATTGGATCGACTTCGGCCTGACACGACGCTATGTGGCGGAAGATATGCCTCCGATGGAAGAGATTGTGCAGGGTGGTGATAGGTCAGTACCAGAGCATCAGCCCGCTGCTTTGGAGCAGAACCCAACCAAGAGCTGTAATCCTTTTCCGACGGATGTGTATTATCTTGGAAATGTGATACGGAAGCATCTGATTGAGGTAGACGACTTCGCTCCGTCTCTTCCCTGCGAGCGATACTCATCAGTGTCTAAAGAACAACGTCGGCTTAGAGTTCCTCCAGCCTCTGATTTCTGACATGGTCCACGAAAACCCTGACAAGAGACCGACCATGGAGGAGGTCTTGAGACGGTTTGGAGAAATCCGCGAGACTCTCACTATACCCAAGCTACGATCCAGGCTAGTTCCTCGCGACGAAGGCGTGATGGAAGGTTTAATCCGTAGCATCGGTCACTGGTACCGACGTATCGGGTACATCTTGAAGCGGACACCTGCTGTACCTATGCCATCGTAGTGCCTTATTCTCATCCACGCCTGGTCATTTGGCTATCTGGATTTTTCGGAGTCATCCGTGCTTCATCTTCTAGATCTGTGCATTCTTCTTGTCACGTATGGACATGATGCCCATTGGTGGCTGGGGCAGATTTAGTGGTCTCCAAGGACACTTTAATCCTGTATTTATGGGAAATCAACCCGGAGCGCAAGGACAATTTGTGGGACCAGACAGACCCAGGAGACGGTATAGACACGATGATGGTCAATATATAGTTTCATGGTTATGCTTTAAACTGGATTTCCTATTCTTATTGTTTTCCTCTGCTTAGTTTTTTCGCCTCGAATCGTCTAACGCCGGTGTTAGCTGACTAGATCTCTATCTGCTGTATACTTACGATATGATCGCTTCACATCAAATATGCTCTTTTCGTTCGTGTGAGCGACAGAAATGCGTTCATCATCATGATAATCACTGTTAGGATGGATAAGTTATCACTTTACAAGCTCGTGTACAACAGAATAGATCTCCGAGCGTCGAAGACATTTGGACTGACTCCCGGACTCAATGCCTCTTCCTTCTCTCGCTCACAAGATAACGGGCCCGACCGTATCAACGAGTACCTGATTGAAGGCCTTAACCCTGCGCCTCTCCTCGAATACTGGACCCTTGATCGAGTCATCCCTCTCGATTCTACAGAGCACGGTTGCCACTGTCATGATATATATAACCACGACACTATGGCACTTACACCAGATTCAGCGAGGACGTGATAGTCCTTTGATAAGGGCTTGGAAGGTTGCCCGGTTCCTTCTGCCTTATGACGGCGGTAAAGAACAGACCGACGACTCCGGCCTGCGCACAAGATGTAAATAAGTAAATGAGACCAAGACGAATTCGTGCAACATACAACTTTGCTGTCGCTTTTGTCGAGTGCCTCGACAATGTTCTGGATGTTGACCGTAGCCGACACCTCATTGTCCGTCGACGCCTCAATGAGCGACTTGTATCGACTCAAGGTCGACGGACTCCCATTTACGATAATGGTGGGTTCTGCGAAGAAGAAATTTTGGAAAGCTTCGTCGAGCTCGGCAGCAGACTTGGCCTTTAAGAGGGGAGGGAAATTGTTCTCCGTCCACTGGACGAGGCTGACGAGCTCGGGACCATGGCCTTCGATGTTGGACATGTTTGTGCTGAGAGTTGGTATGGCTTCATTGACATTTCAGGTCGCTTTTTATCCTCTGTCTGCGTGGCTGTTCTGGAGAGGGCATGAGACGCTTGTGCTCCACGCTATTGCACCACGACGCACCATTACTCAGTGTTTCAGCGAAGATGGATGGTGGAACGGGTCGAACTTGTTCATTCACCGTTGTCTTCTGAGCCACTACTATCCCAAGGTGGTGTTGTGATTTGGGGCTTGAGGCTCTTCATGCGGGCTCCAAAGCCCGTTCACCTGATAAACGTTGCAATGAATCAGTTATGTAAACCATTGTAAACGATTCAAAGCAATACAAACGTGTTAATGGTAACTGCCCCATGATCATCCGAGGGACACGGAGAACGCAGCTCAATATTTGATCACCGGTCGGTGATTGTGACATTCAGTTAGTACGTTGGAGGATCGCACTCTCTTACGTCGGTGTTACTTACCCGAAAAATTCCTTGGTGTACATATTAGAATGATAGAAGGGAGGCTCCATTTCTCCCATATGCATTAGTTCTCCGATGTTCATTTGTGCCTTGTGTGCGTTAAGGTTATCCCAAAAGCGCGATGGTTGATGTAGTCGTCGAAACAGCAATGAACTTGAAGAGAGGCTCGAACGACGTGCCAACCAAAAGCAGAGACGTTGGATAATCGCGGCCACCTGATCCTACTAATCATAACGGAGCGTGACTGCAAAACGGTAAGTCCACGCTGCAATGAATATCGTCGCTGAGTTTGAACGTTATCGTGCGGGGATCAAGATTGGAATGCTTCTTCTTGGATCTTCAAAGAAGGGCTTTGGATCGAACGACAGGCTCCGCAATATAGTTGGGGCTAGCTGATAGTTTGCACAGATGGCGAAGGCGTAGCTTAAGTTAAAGTGTTTGCACGGCTCATGACTTTGCGTTTGTTGCGTGCTAGCTCCTGACAAAGGATAGAACAGTGGTGATTGTGGGTATCGTCACCACAAGTGGGTTGGCTCCGTCGTCCAGAATAATCTGATCCATATTGGTAACGCTCCCTCTGTCGATATCGGCGGAACATTCGATGGTTGCGTCCTGTTTGACTCTGACAAAATGGACCTTTAGTCGGGGTGGCAAGGTCAGCACAGATATGAACGTACACTACGTCCACGGAAGAGCTGATGTATCCCGACTCCGTTCCTCCATTTATCTTTGCTGTGAAGAAGAATCCAACCTATGAGTCTCATTGAGTCGAACACAAGAGTGACTGGAAGGATAGGAGAACCTACCGCATCTCTACCACGGATCATCCGGACAGCCGCCACATTCCCAAATGTGACAGCAGCACAGGTGCCAAGTTGAATGAACTGCCGCTGAAGGAGCGCCGTGTATCCTTCGGCCGTTATTTGTACCCTGTTGACAAAGAGAGTCTGTTGACGAGCGAAGAACAGGCTACAAGCATCATGAAGATTAGACGAACAGCTTCAATTCGGAAGCGGAGCAAAATATTCTTCGTCCACTCAGAGAGACTGCTGAGCTATCAGCACCGCATCATGGAGAGACGGATAAACATGGTACTACACCGCGACTCTTCTGAATCACGGCACAAAGTGCATGAGCCCCACAAACCGATTTTACGCAATCCTGTCATCATGCTTGTACGCATCTTTGGAACGAGTTCGGAATGAGGTAACATCCCTTTACGACCAACACTTCCAGTGACAACGCCGGTGTCGAAAAGAAAGAAGCAAGAAATGTGGTGAATCTTTCCAGTCAGGTAGAGGAAAAATAAACTTCGTTTTAAGTAGATGGGTGAAATTTGAGTAAAATATTGAACCAAACCTGCCAAAAATGTGTCTCACCTATGGCTTATGGGATACAGAGTTTTGGGTTCTTACTATCTATCACCTCGGTGGATGGCCGAAATCTAGAGGTTATTGCAGAGTATGGGTTATAAGAAGTATTGTTACCACGGCTCGGCTCGGCTCCTCCGAGTCGTGGCAAGTTCAGGCAATTGTAGTCCCGATTTGGGAGATCGTGATCATTCCAGACGACCAGTATGATTGCGAAATCGGTCTCTGCCCTCGCACACGCCCGAAGATATGCTGCGCGACCATCGAGCTACTCACCTCGTCGGCTCGTCAGCACAGTACACATCCCAGAGCTGCACGACCTGCGCGTGCCCGCGGCGTGGCTCCGGGACGCATGCCAATGCGCGGAATGTGTGCACCCGTCGACGAAGCAGAAGTTGGGGCGGACGAGTGATCGGGTGAATGCGAAGCCGGTATGTTGTGCGGGTTGCGTTGTTCTGTGTCTTACGGTGATGTTGTTTGTTTGTTTTCCTATACGTTGTCTATGGGCTGTTGTTTGGTCACTGCTGAATGAGCTGATGCGTGGTGTTGCATTAATAATCAGATAAATTGGCCTGGCGGTGTGGACGTTGATTGGGAAAAAGGTGTTGTCACGGTTGTGTGGGATGAGCGGTCGGAGGGAAAGAATTTGCACGAGAGTGTGTATCCGCGGGAGTGGCTGGAGCAGTTTCAGGATGAGAAGGAGGAGGGGAAGGTACGCTTGTCGGTGCTGAGATGTTCGGGTGTTGACGTGTAGGGGAAGGACGCTGCGTGGGCGCGCGTGGCCTGGGACGCGACGAGGATCAGGGAGGCGGACAGGCTATTTGTGCCGTATGTGGATCTAGGAAGGGAGGAGGGCGTGTTGACCGCAATCGAGCAGCTCATGCGGTACGGCCTCTTGTTTGTCTCTGGGGTGCCGCACGAAGACACGAGTGGGACGGGGATAGAGGAACTGGCGGGGAAGTTTGGGGAGATCAGAGAGACGTTCTATGGGAGGACATGGAACGTGCGGAGTGTAAAGCAGAGCAGGAATATCGCGTATACGAGCCTTGAATTAGGCATGCATATGGATTTGTTGTGCGTGCCTCTCTTCCGCCGCCCGTTCCTCTCTACTCGTGTCTAATCATATATATGATCGTGTATTGTGGCTACGCAGGTACTTCGAACACCCTCCGCGCTTCCAGATCCTGCACTGTCTCCGCAACCGCGTAAAGGGCGGGACGTCGCTCTTCCTCGACGCCCTCCACGCCTCACAGCAACTACGTGCGGCGGATCCCAAGGCATTCGAGACCCTGACATCGACGCCCGTGCCGTTCCATTATGTTAATGATGGTCACCATTTGCGCTATGAACACCCGACTATCGAGCTGGCTCCTACCTACCCTCCCCACTCCCATTCCCTCATTCAGAAACCCGAGATAGCGTACATCAACTACTCCCCGCCCTTCCAAGCGCTCCTCCCAGTCTCCACGCCGGCCTCCTTCTACACCTCTCTCCGCGCCTTTTCGCATCTGTTAGACGACCCTGCGAACGTGTTTGAGTATACGCTGAGAGAGGGCGATGCGGTGGTGTTTGATAATCGACGAGTGTTGCACGCGAGGAGTGCGTTTGAGGATGGCGAGGTGTCAGGTGGGGCCGGGGAGACGAGGCGGTGGCTGAAGGGGTGTTATTTGGAGGCAGATGGGGTGATGGATCGGGGTAGGGTGCTGAGAGATGAGGTTGGTGAGGCATAGAGCCTTGTATGATGTAGGCATTGGGGGGTCGAGTGTGTAGGTGTAGGGTTTTTTTGGGTTATTATTAACGTGCGGATATAAAGGACTAACCTTGTACGACTAGAGTCGATTAAGTGATAATATTAAGCTGGGAGATGAGCTACGATGCATTACGATTCGATAAACTCCACACAGTGGGGCGAGTGCTAAGGGAGATAATGTGAAGCAATATTCATGTCATTTGAAGGCGTGGGAGGTGGTGTATTGATGCACATAGGGACGTGACAAGACGCGTTGGTGCATGTGTCACGTGCTGAGAACGTGTCACGCGGTCTTTTTCTTGCTTTCTCCTTTGTTTCGTTTCTTTACTTACGCTTTACCGCTGTACTTTCTTTTCCTAAGATCTCTGACCCGCCTACTCATCCACCACCACGCTAGGAGTCGGCGTGCCCTTGAAACACCGTTGGTGCCCTTACCCACGAGACGTCTCCTCGTTCAAATGGACAGATCTACTTCTTCTGCTCGACGGGCGACTTAGTTTCTGGTTCATGTCACAGATCCTTTCACTCCAGCTCCATTATGCAGGGGAGCTGCCTTACCGCCTTATCCGAGTCGAGTTCGAGGAGAGATGGTGATTTACGACACTGTCTGTCTTGTAAAATGTGTGCGCCCAAACCGATACGGAGGGGGACGCCACTCTCGGAAAACCACAGACTCACGTTCGGGAAATGGATCGTGGAGCATCAAAAGATAGCGAATCCGAGTCTTGCTTGAATGGAATCGCCCATATCTATGAAGGGGTACTTCATACCCTTCTGTCTGACCCGCCCGGGATGTGCTCAAGGGTTGAAAAGAAAAACGTTAATGGGATTGAAGCTCCTGAACGACTCCGCCATCACTTTCCGTCTGAAATCGACTACGTTCTTTGACGTCGAGATTAGACTCGCGAATTCGACGACAAAAGCCATTGATGCACGGTCGACCGAGGGAGGAGACGATCCATCTCCTTCAACCTCTCGCTGCGCCGTCAGCTGCCAGACGCTGCTTCTATCTCTCCTCCGGATGATAAGAATTGCTCCAAATTCGAGGTCCCCACTAGCTCGAACCTGTAGGATAGTCTGGCTCCAGAGGATTCAGACGATCTGTGTGCCGACGTGGGTGTTGCTGCGGAGACAAGGTGTTGTTGGGGCTACTTGTCACCACCGGTGACACATGTGTGTCGCAATGACCAACGCCTATCCAGTGTCCGTGATCTCGTAGGTGTGAACGTCGACGATTCTCGGTGAACTGCAAAACAGATTCGCTGCTTCTTATCAGAGTCACGGTATGATTACTCGACAGGTATTTGAACGTCCCGGACCTACTCACCATGAAGCTTGTTCCCGATGCGACTGGGATACACATACTTCATTAATAGGAAGGCACATATCCTATTTAGGTTGTCGCGGATGATATTATCGTTTCCGCCAGTAACCTCTCCGCTTTTGCAGTAGGAAAGGAGTATTTCATTGCTTTATCGTCTTCATCCATCTCTTGCTCTGCATCTCAGGTAGTACTACTAGTAGTAGTAATAGAGTACTTGACGCTAAGGCAAGGCGAAGAGCCTGGTGCGCAGGACGTCGCAAACTACATGAGATGTGTGGAATACATATGAAGATACAACCGAGCTCTGCCAGCACTTCGGGCTGCGACTTTGATCATATATATATATGGCATTTTAAAGTGAGCCCAGGCTCTACCTCGATTAACACACTCGCTTACTAGACTACTGCATCTCCCAGAGACTCCCGCCCTGTCCGTCAACTATGTCTCTCCGTATGTCTCCACCAACACAGTTGTATCCAGGCGATATGAGTCATGGGACGCACTTAGAACTGGGAAACGGGCGCTAGAGAGCAATAGTCGCTCGTGGGATCCGCAGTTATCGGGCTGATTCATGTGATGACCGCTTTCATAAGGTCCATTGCAACGACCCCGGACGGGCGCTCTTGTCTGTTGCCCCGTGCATCCAAGCCTGCAGCATTGCTCTGAACGTCCCAGTCCTCGTCGGTGGCCTCAAGCATGCCTGCAAGGTGCGTTCTTCCCCCGGACAGAGTTTCCCGCGCGTAATCGAGACTAATGTTACATCCAGTGGCGCAAGGACACTGAAGCTAACCGGTATGTAGCGCAGCGTTCGGGTGAGAAAGCTGCTGATGGTCCCCGTGTAATTCCAGTGCTGGGTGCCAACGGTCTCACGAAGCGTGATGTCTTCAGGCTCCCAGACCCGTATGCCGTCGTGAGCGTGGATAGTGAATCGCAGACATTTGAAACGAGCGTAATCCGGAAGAAGCTCAGTACTTACTGGAACGAGAGCTTTCGTCTGTGAGTCATCTGAAACTTGACTACTGTGCAATGCGGCTGACGCTAGGCGGTCAGAAACGTTACGGAGTCGTCCGTGGTTACGATACAGGTGCTGGATCAGCGCAGAGTGCAGAGGCGCGACAAAGGCTCCTTGGGATCGGTGAACTTCCGAGTTGGAGACGTATTCGACTTGGATCAGGGTAGCCATAGTACGTTCCTCAAATATCTCTCCTCCTTGTCATAGCGATGCTCAGCTGGACCGCCTTCAGAGGTGCTCACGCTCGATCTGGAACAGACGCACGAGCCGTACGCAATCTACGGTAACATCATGTTCTCTCTCGCTTCAGAGAGCCGTATGCCCACATCTGCTGCTGGAGCATCGTCTATGAATGAGATTCCTGAGGCAGTGCGTTCGTCGTCGGTGTCTGCACGGGCGCCCGAATATTCGCTGGCAACGGTCGCGCCCTCGCCGCACCCTAGCCCATCCGTGGCTCCAGCCCGGTCGCACCATGAAGTTCGTCAAACACAATCCCAGTTCTTCAGGTCCGAGAGCTCGTCGGCGTCTCTCCCGCCCGGGTGGGAAGTCCGCTTCGATCCCCGCGGACGGGCTTATTACGTCGACCACAACACGCATACGACTACATGGCAACGACCCGCTGCCCCGTCGAATGCCACTCCTTCCGTGCCTCCTCAGCGCATCAGCACCTCATCCAGGACGTCACCTGCGCCAAGCGACCACCACCTCCAGCAGCAGCACGCCGACGTCCGTCTCCCCGATGGCTGGGAGGAGCGCCGGACGGCCGAGGGAAGACCTTACTTCGTCGACCACAACACGCGCACGACGACCTGGCTCGATCCGCGCCGGTCGAACCTGCCGTCCCGCCTGGCCGCTACTGCGACCTCGGGCACCAACCTAGGCCCGCTGCCGTCCGGCTGGGAGATGCGCATGACGTCTGTCGGGCGCGTGTATTTCGTTGATCATAGTACGCGCACGACGACGTGGGAGGACCCGAGGGTGCCTACGGATCCTGGGGCGGACGCGCCGCAGTACAAGAAGGATTATAGGAGGAAGCTGATTTATTTCAGGAGTCAGCCACAGCTGCGGGCTCGCGAGGGCAAGTGCGAGATTGCGCTGCGGAGGAATATGGTGTTTGAGGACAGTTATAGTGCGGTTATGAAGTTTAAGGGGAGTGATTTGAAGAAGCGGTTGTTCATCAAGTTCGAGGGAGAGGAGGGCTTGGATTTCGGTGGTGTATCCAGGTACGGTGGTTGATTTTCCACGTTGTGGGGATGTTGCTGAGGAAATGCGATGGTGCACTATAGGGAATGGTTCTTCCTGCTCTCGCACGAGATGTTCAATCCATCTTACGGTCTCTTCCAATACTCAACTCATGACAACTATACTCTCCAAATCAATAAAGCATCTGGCATCAACCCCGAACATTTGGACTACTTTAACTTCATTGGGCGGTGTATTGGCCTCGCTGTCTTCCACCGCCGTTTCTTGGATGTGTACTTTGTCCCCAGTTTCTACAAAATGATGCTCGGCAAGAAGTTGACGTTGGCCGACCTGGAAGGCGTCGACGCTGACCTTCACAGAAGTCTGATTTGGATGCTGTGAGTGATGTTCGTTTGACCCAATATCGCAATGTGGTGCTTACTTCCGGTCGATCGCACAGTGAGAATGACATCACCGACGTGCTTGATGAGACGTTCTCAACAACCGAAGACCACTTTGGCGAGGTTGTCACTGTACCGCTTATCCCTGGCGGCGAGGACGTCCCCGTCACCGAGGAGAACAAGCGCGAGTACGTCGAGGCCCTCGTCGATTACCGCATCGCCACGGGTGTGAAGGAGCAGTTCGACGCCTTCATGGCTGGCTTCATGGACATCGTGCCCAAGGACATGATCAGCGTCTTCAACGAGCACGAGCTGGAGTGGTTGATCGGTGGCATCTCGGATGTCGACATGTAAGTCATCAACAATCCTATCAATACTCCGCTCTAACCTTTCTGTCTAGGGACGACTGGGCCAAATACACCGACTACCGGAACTACGAGAAGACGGACCAGGTCATCCAGTGGTTCTGGGAGTGCGTGCGCAAGTGGCCGACGGAGCGCAAGTCCCGTCTGCTGCAGTTCGTCACTGGGACGTCGCGCGTGCCGATGAACGGGTTCAAGGATCTGCAGGGTGCGGACGGACCCAGGCGGTTTACGATTGAAAAGTGGGGCGACCCGAGCCAGTTGCCTAGAAGCCACACGTGCTTCAATCGGCTAGACCTGCCGCCATATCAGGATTATTCGAGTCTGGAGCAGAAGTTGTTATTTGCTATAGAGTGAGTGTGCTTGTTCGTTTCAATTGCTATCTTCTTACTGATTATAACCGCAGGGAGACTGAGGGTTTTGCTCAAGAATAAATATGCATTGCTGTATATCGTCGACTGGTACTTGACCAGTTTCATGCACTGTTGTGTTCATCGTTTGTATTATACTTTCTCAAACAGGATCTTGTACACGCTATTTGTACCGTACCCTATCGAATGTTAACATCGACTTCCTAATAATGGTATTTCTGACCATTGAGATGCATTATTTCTTAAAGTCCGAGAAATCGGTCACAACTTAAGGTCCGTGTTGGGTGCCGAAAGCCACATCCGCCCTTTGGAAGAAAGGAAGGAATTCGACGGGCCTGAACTAAGTCGGAATCCAGCACAACCTGTGCGAGCCATACCGGACCCATCCCTGATAGAACTGGGAGAGATGGCGTCTCCCCGTCTGAGTTGAGCTGTCAGACGGAATGCGATGACCGTTCACGTTCGTGATTATGCAAGTCAAGTCGCTGTGTCCGATTTGGGCCCCGACGTTGTCAAAGGTTTCAAGCGAAGCTTTCGCAACGGTAAAGGTTCATAGTCAAGCAGTTTTCCCCGCTGTGTCTCGGTGAACGAAGCGATAATTGCCCGAGAAGTTAATCCGCGAGATGATCATTATTGGGCTGAACAAAGCCATAGTCGTACAGTCTGCATGTTGAGATGCACATAGATATACAAGAACGAACCGTAGAAGACGCGTTGAACGTCATTCTTTCCAATCGCGCCGATCAATGACCACCTTACATTCACATTGAACCTCAAGCACGTGGGACGCCATCGGTGCTCCACTGGCGATCCCTCCCAAACAGCGGCCCGTGGTCCTGCCAGCCAAACCACTTGAAGTCGCCATCATATGCCTCCGAGGCAGCACCAGAGACGAGCGTGATCTCCGGTGTCGTGAACTTGGCGAGCACGCCTGTTCCTCTGTTCGAGCCTGGCAGGCCGATGGCCCCGATGCGCTTTCCGGCGCCGTTGACGATTGTCGCGTGCAGGCTGTCTCTGAGCTTGGTCATGAGGGCATCGAGGGAGACGTTGCTCTGGTCGTTGCCGAAGGTCGCTGCAATCTCAACGATGATTTCGGTCGGGCTAGGAACAGGAGGTGAGGATACAAAGAGGTGAAAGGTAAGGGGTACGCACATGTATAAAATTCCGCGGATGGTGGAGCCGGAGTCTCGCTCATCATGCAGCCCTTGCATGGAGCTTAATGAATTGCATAAGCACAATGAGCGGTTCGAAAGATAGACCAGTCCGTACAATGATCAGGTCTGGAAAAGACAGACACAGAGTCTATGTAAGAGCCGTCTTGGTAGTGCAGCTCCACCCTGTACGGACCATTGTGAGCGAACTCTAGGGTCTGAACAATGAACACATGAGCGGACGTTGCATCCGAACCAGGAGTCAGTTCGTACCTCAACGATCGCGATGACATGGCGGTAATCTGGCATAGCGGTGTACCCATGTGGGACGTAGCTCCAGTGGGATCGTCCCAGTGGCTACTTCACCGTGGCGCCGACGTGCTGAGCCTGCGAACGTCCATATGTATACCCACCCAATGGCTCTACAATAGGACGAAGGTGCAGGTTGGTAATGTTGCTTTGAATCCGTATAGTTTTCTCGGGACGTACTGGATGTCTTGCTATAGTAGTCACGAAGTCGCTTGCGAGCCTTGACCCTCTCGGCTGGGATGATGTTCTTGTCGACCTTGACACCGGCAATTTCGGGATACGTATACTCTATATATTGACAGCGTTATGCAATTAGCTGGTGCCTTACAATATGCAAACGTACATTTATCCATCTTAGCATTCGAGTCCAGGAATCGCGTATTAGACGGAGTCCGATATTCACCGTCCTTTGCCCTAAATGGAGCCATCTCCGTGCTTCGATTCAGCAAGGAATTCTGGTTGAACATAAGACGCGGCACGATATCGTATGATGGAAATCGCGCACGTAGACGGCGTTGTACGTCCCGTGAGACTGTGTGAATTGATACAAGTTGTCGTCATGCTCATAACCGCTATCACCGACCTCCGGAAACGTGTTAGTAACATTGACGTAGTCCAGATAAGAACCCCAGACTTACGAAGTAATCGGTATACGCATACTCCCAAAGGGCCAATCGCCTATCGACGTTGGAATGATGGAGGAAGAATCTCCAACATACCGAGTTCACGTCTTTCCTCACCCAATTGCATAAGGACAACTCACATCGGGTCAAAGCCAGCCTATGTTTTCATCAGACGGTATAATGAAGTAGAGATATTAGACCTCACATAATCAGGAAATGACATGTGCCCGTTGCCTCCAATAAAGTCGTGTAGAGAGTCATGAATGCCCTCCAGCGATGCTGGGCCCGGTCAACTTTGTGACGAAGTGCATACTACACGGACTCACCTAGGTTGCGAAAATCCATTTCTCTCAAAGACTGGGTTGAATGATTCGAGAACTCATCCCATCTGTAAGGATGATAAGTTGCACAAGTCAAGGTGAACTACAGTAGAGATCGTCGGCACTTACGCCCTACTTGGGTTGCATTTACCGTCGAAGGTGAACAAGTCCGCTACCTTCGCTCTAATTGCCTTCGCCCTGGTCTTGATCGTGCTACCCAAAAGAATATCAAAACGCCAATGCAACGGGCATTCATGACGACCTACTCATTGAATGCCAGAACATCGCTGTCTCCGGGATTCACCTTACTGCTGGCGTAGCGGTACGTTCGCTACGAAATGATGGGAAACTGTTTCTTATTGATGAGAGAAAGATCATACCTTCCATTCAGCGAAGTATGCAGTAACTTGCTTCTACAAGATAGACCAACGTTAATGCGAGTCTATTAAGGTGAGCCAATTCCTTACTCCGTCATCCTGGAGTGTGCAAGTCAGAACAACAATGGGAGTAGCCACTATTCACTTACACCAGGATACGTTATGTTTTCGAATCCGTCTGGGATAAAGGCAAACTCGTCATAAGCAAGTGGGTTGGCAACTTGCTTGAATTCGCCTTCGGGCAGAGTGATATTGACTTTTGGGTCGGTAAGGACAGGTGGCACTCCTTCCGTTTGTACTTTTTCCTCCGCCCAATCCCAGAAACTGAGTAACGGAGTGAAATAATTTGCTATTAGATGTAAAGTTGCGACACTTACGGAAATCTGAAGGAGCGAGCTGCTCCAGTCCAAGTATTTGATTCATTCGGATACTGCTTGGCAAATTTATTTGCAATATAATCGACGACCTCGCCAAGGAATTGCTGGATTTGGCGGTATAAGCGCGAGCTATTCGTGACACGGAAAGTTCACTCGCTTCAACGGCCATCACGTACGGACGATGCCTGTCAACCCTATGTGAATTCGACCTTGAAGGACAAGAGTGCACAACCTCACCAGCTTGGAAAAACAACGCTCCCATGATTACAGTACTTGAGATATCCGTGTCAGAATTGAGCTGAATCGAAATCCAAAACATACTCCGCCAAATCTAGACGGCACAGGGCCGGTGTCCTTCCCATCTTTCGTGTTATAATCTGTCTTCCTTCCTGATGACTGTCTCTGATCACCCCTCCATTCCTACACATTTGTGTCAGTGATGACCGCTAAATTCTAATAACTGGACTAAGACCTGATAAGGAAGCCCATGTATACCGCTTAGTTCCATGAATGACGCCGCCTGAGGTACAGTTTTGGTATCGTTAACAGCGCATTTAGTCGAGACATCCTCATCGAGTCTACCTTGGACAAGAAGGTAGGCCATGATAAAGAGGGCGAATTGGCCTGCATGTCTTCAATGGCGAGGCGTTGAGATACTACGCCAGTACTTTCGCGACTGACGACGAGATAGTACTTAGAGTCAGACATGCTGATGCCTTGTAGGGTTCTGAGCCAACGCCCCAGATCTAAAGCAGCAGCTGTTTATCATAGGAGAGTCAGGTACAGGCGCCCAGCCGTTACCACTCGAACCCAAAGACTTGGATATGAGTGATACCGGCAGGGTCATATGAGTACGACGTGGCCTCAGAGGTCCAAGTTACTGTCAATGCAGAGCGCTGAATCGCGTCGATACCCTGGTTCGGAATGATGGCAGGCTCAAACAGGATAAACGTGAGCGTGGTAGTGTCTTCTTCGCAGCGGTAATCTAGACAAAGACACCCTGTGAGGAGACTAGAAGGATAACTTTCAATACCTGGTGTCGTACCTCCAACTGCTGAGTGTCCAGAACAGCTCATTCCGCAGTACCAGTGTGAAATTCATCGGGAAGCGGTAGTTCAACAGCCAATGACTTGCATGCTACTCTTGTGAACATATCTTCCATTGCATGGAACATCGATGTCGCAATCATCACCCTCGCTATGGAGGGATGTTATTTTTAACCAATAGATGAACTTGAGCGCCGGTACCATATGCCTGGAGACGGAGAGGTTCATCTTCGGTTATGTTTCGCTGCACATTTTAGCATTGAATGTACACCGACTAACAAACAAAATAACAACACCTGTTTTAAATGGGCAACTATCATTGATAACGGCAATCACGAATACAAGCGTAAGGATTTTGATCCTGTCACTTAGCTGAAGAAGAAATATCAGTCTAAGACTAGCTCTGTATAGCACCCACGGACAACTGAACCCCTCATCCTTAGTTGGCACCTCGTGTATCGAGTAACGTCTGCATGCCAGTGATCTCGAATCTGATAGCTCGGCCAGTTTCTTCTTCCTCATAGACTCTCTCAAGCTCCTATGAAGGGTACGTCACAATATGCCTTGCTGCGCTCTTCGCTCGGGTATGTAGAAAACAATCCTGAAACTTATGTGCAGCTTAGTGGAGAAGAAAAAGCGTCATCCTCGGAAGAGAGCATCAGAACGCTAGTACACAACGGCCACTTGATAGCAAGTGCATCGTAAGGGAGCTCAAGAGCCTACACAGGCAGGAGAGAGCCGGGGCGTGAATGGAAGACATACGGATCATCAAGTTTGCGCCCATTCATGGCCGCAACACCGCGACCATACCATCGTCAACTACATGACATCAACACCTCATCTACATCTTACAGGACTTGAGCATCGCCGTTGAATCAATTATGATCTTGAACCTCTCTAGGGATCTAGGTTGTGCGAGGAGTCGGGCGAGAAATGCAGCAGAACTCTAGGGTGCACAGGTATACCCTCATGTTATTCTATGAGACTAGCGTATGACTAGGTCTAAAACGTGTCAGATGCACTGCTCTGAGTCAATGAACTGATATGAAAAAGTGGAAGTTGACATACCAAAACCGCGCTTGGATCGCGAGGTCAGTTTGGCAAAGGCAGCGAGTCGCTCTGTTGTACACTTCTGTGGCAGTGTTAGAGACATCCTTCATCTTATGACCAGGCCACCTCAGAATATTATGGACTTGGAGTCGAGTTTATTGGTATTGGCAACAGGATGCAGTCAATGGTTCTCAGTGAGTCCCCGGTGGACCGCGGTTTACCCAGCACGTGGTCTCCGCGCGCGTGTGTCACGCATCCGCCACGCCGGCGGAGCATCCACACTATCCGGGCCGGCTGAGTGACTTCTGCACATCCGTTCCACTGCTTCATTTTTATGATAAATATCTCTAAACTCAATTCTCTGTTGTTCTCTGCCATCTGAACATCTTCGCTTTCGCGTCTGCTATACACAACTGAAACCAAACCAAGTACTCGCAGATCGCGATGTCTTCCTTCATCTCGTACTCTCGCAGGGCATCCAAATGTCCACCGCCAAGCAACTCTTGTTCTTCATGCATGATTCGCACACAACTTAACGACTACAACTACGAAGATTACATCATTGACTCTGCGAGACGCCACGCGCACGAATGTGACGCATGCCATCATATAGCCAAGAAGGCAACCTTACAGAAGTGGATGAAGAGGGGATTCGGAGTCAGAATTAGCCTCAAGAGTCTTGTGGCATAGGTAGGTGAGGAAGTCGTTGAATATGTGGTCCTTGTGTTGACACGGACAATTGTAGTGATCAGATGGTCCCTACGCTATTGACATTGTTTTACGAAGAACATAATGACGAAATAATTCCAGGATATGGTGCATGACTGATGCTCAATGTGTACTAATAACGCTTTCTACCATCATTCACGGACTACGAGCGCATTGTATAAGACGTCGTAGAATTACACATCAGTAATCACAAAGGACATCAGTGCAATATTATAACAGTTATCCCAAGGCGGAGAGTATTTGCAGCAACTTTCTAGAAGTAGCTCTGGGGACCACATAAGTCCAGGTCGTATTTCCTACTTGGAAGACTTCCCCCTGATTTTTCCACTGGTTGGATCAGCAGCAGACATGAGAGTGATTTCGGGAACAGCGCCCGGCTCCAAGCTGTTTGCTTTGTTGTCTGTACTCCTGATACCGGCTGGACCACCCTGCCCGACGGTCGCTCTTGTTCACGACAGCGCCACAGAGATGGCCTTTGAAGAACGAGAAGATGTCGTACCTCCGAATGGGCCATTCAAACTAGCTTGAGCAGGTCACTGGTGATTTCACGTGGACTTTGGATTAGGCTCATAACCACACTCTCCTAGCGCAATTGAGGCAGAATCTCCAACGACATTGTTGGAGAGGATTATCATGAAGTAAATCAACCGGCAGAATGGCTTGCAAGGAACGAAATATGGGCAGACCCATTTCGATCGGTCAACCTCCTTAATCTTCAGCCCACTGAATGTCGCTATCCTAGTCAATCCTGCGCAACCTGGATGACAACCTTCCCAACATGCTTCTGCGCCTGCAAAAACTCGTACGCCTCCTTGGCCTTCTCGAACGAGAACACCTTGCTCACCGCCGGCTTCACATTGTTCACCTCAATTAGGCGATTCATGTCCTCGAACGATGACCGCGGGCCGACAAGGACCCCGCGGACGTTGATACCTTTCTGCAAGATTTTCAAAGGTACGCTGGAAACTTCATTCAACTATGCCACATCATTAGACCAAGGATAATCGAGCACGACGAAGGCGTACCCCTGCGACGATGCCGAGAATGTAGATGTTGCCTCCGAGCCGCACGGAAGCGATGGATTTGTCGAATGTCCCTGGGCCGCCGACCTGATCGTGTTTTTCAGTTATCCGCACCTAATACGTGGATACCTGCCGAGCGAACCTCAATGACATGATCCACTCCTCGTCCGTTGGTCTTACTCATGTCAAAAGATAAATACATCCAGATATATTCAAAGCACTCACAATCTTCAGCACTTCTTTCTCCCAATCTGGGTGCGTCTTATAGTTGATGCCGTGCTTCGCGCCCAACTTCTTCGCCAACTCCAGCTTATCATCGCTGGAGCTGGTAACGATTGCCCCTGCCCCACTCGCTTTCGCGATCTGCGCTGCAAATATCGACACACCACCTGTTCCGATACAAAGCACGGTCTCTCCCGCCTTGACAGGGCGCGGGCCGAGTAGCGAATTGTACGCGGTGACGCCAGCACAGGGGAGCGTGGACGCCTCAATATGCGACAAGTTGTCCGGGACCTTGACGAGACTCTACCATAACCCTTTGTTCAGGTAGGATTCGGGCATTGGTGAATGGACAACATACGTGTGTGGGGAAAGCGCGGTATTCAGTCAAGACTCCATCAACTCCAGCTCCGAGGGCAGTTTCAATGATCTCGTCTGTAATCTCTCCGAAGACGTAGTCGAGGAAAAAGTTTGCACAGACGCGCTCGCCGACTTGCCATCCCTTGACGTCTGAGCCTAAGGACACGATGGTGCCCGACATATCTGAGGCCGGGATCACGTTTGGCTTGACTCTGCGGTTCCGTGTTCGCGGTTAGTTGGGCATCTGCACACAGATAGAAATAATGGTGTACCTCACGGAATAGGTGCCCGACGCTATAAGGAGGTCGCGGTACTAGCATGGCGCATCGGTTGGGATGAGAGAATGGAGTGAACAGTATAATGCACCTACGTTCAGTGACACTGCGTGTACCTTTACAAGTACTTCATTGTCCTTCGGCTTAGGGACAGGTTCCTCCTCGAGCACGAGTGACCTGATACCCTCGTTCTTACAAAAACATTGTCAGATATGCGTCCCATGTTTGCGTGAGATCTTAATTTGACCTTTGGGAGCCTGTATGCACGAGTCTTGGATGGGATGGTCGATGCCATGATTACACAAAACGAATCAGACCTTGCCCAAGGTGTTATATTTCGAGATACCCCGGTTCGACGGGATTGGTAATATCTGTGTACTCGTCCGATGATCTGGAGAACCTAGAGAGTGGTCTCGAAGACTGTCCAGAACGACCAACATCCGTAATCATGAACAAATCGCTAAAGGCTGACATATATACAAGGGGCCGACAGAAAGAAAGTTCTATACACGACGTCAGAAAGTCCGACTAAGGCCCCGGCAGGGACCCCCCCTCCCCTACGTAATCTTTACACGACCCATATTGAGTAAATAAATTACCAAATCCGTCTTATTCTGTCATTTCAACATATCTCAAGTTGGAGTAAACAAGTATCATTGGTCTCTATTAAAGCAACATACAACGGATAATATTATGACATGAATGAAGACTAAGTTTTCTAGCCAGCCTTCATTAATGGGAAACTAAGCGACGACGCCAAACAAGGTCAAACAGCACAGTGGCACGTCTTCCTCGACCTGCCTGCCAGTGAAAGAAATGCTGGTAGTCCACTATAGCTATTTTACACTATTCTGAGATTGTATGGGCTTCGAATCATCTATCTGTGGTCACTAGAAGTCCAAATAAGGGGGTCTGCAGAAAGTCCTGATAAAGACCTCGAAGGACCCCCCCCCCCCCCCCCCCCCCCTCCCCCTACCCCGTGTGCCGGCAACTCCCGGTGTCGGCCCCTTGCATATATAGGCCTGTTTCCAGCAGTAGGACCCGCACATTGCACAGTCACGTGATGAGAAAGAGCAAGATCCGGCATTATGTAATGTATTCCCGTGAGCTACGCGATTGCCCCACAGGGTATCACTGCACCCCGATGTGCTATAGATTAGGGATATTTACGGGAAGAAATGACATATAATAGCAATGAATATATCTGCACAAACTGAATAGAGACAAATATAACAACTGGATAGAGAGACAAAGCTCTGTAAGAACAGCAAAGGCCACAAAATGGCTCTAATATAGCTAATATTTAGAGTAAGCAGTATTAATCCTATTAGAGTAGTGGTTTCGGTGCCGCTTAAAATGTTAAGCCATTGATAGGCCCCATTGGCTTCTGACCCCAGAAAACGCGATTTAGGGCAATTCTGCGCGCTTCGTGGGAACGGTGACTTAGCGACTCAATAGCGCTGATGAACACGAACACACGACGAAACCCGCGGAAAAGGAGACCTAAAGGGTAGACACAACCACAAAGCAAACACCAAAGCCCTTGGTGTCAGATGGCTGCGAGGCCCGGGGTAACGAAGGGTAATAGATAGTTCGGAGGGAGTAAATGGAAGGATAGGGCTGAGACCGCAAACCACAAATGCGACGTATATGAAAAAAAACAAAAGAAACTGCGATGCGAAGTGGGACGTAGAAAGATGGCGACGGAATAGCGATGGGAGGCTAAAAATAGAACACAATCGGAAAGTGACAAGGTGCGAAACGGCGCGCCTATTAGCAGTTGGCGAGATAGCGATGTAGCGACTAGCGACGTATAGCGACGTATAGCGACGTATAGCGATGATAGCGACGCAGGGGTCGGAGGAAGGATGCAAGACGCAGGAAGCTCAGAGATAGACGCAGGAATGAGATGGGAACACTAGATTGCGCAGGGAGGACTGACTGGGGTGCCTGTTGCCTGCCTTGTCTGCCTACAGGAGGTCCAACTAAAGTACTCTACTGGGAAAACAGACGAACCAAGAGCCATATGCTAACAAAATGAAACTACTCCTGAAACCGATGCACAGGCCACCGCATACCGAAAGAAGCGTGGGAAAGCGCACAGCATCGCATCAAAAAGCGCTATTGCTCCAGGTGGAGGCTGTACAGGTGCCCGCAATGCGCGCACAGCCTCGGAATGACTTGAGCTTGATAGAGACCACACTGCCGGACGCAGCTGAAGCAGTGCAACACTGCCGCACTATGCCACCTGTTGGAAGGATACCACGGCACCGCCGCTATTGTCGAGATGGGTGCACTTGCTTACATAATGCAGCAGAGCGCCTGCTGAACGAGATCGAAGTGTCGAGGAGTGCAGGAAATAGCTGGAAAAATCAATAAAAACTCGAATATCGCTTGCGCCACCAGACCGGGAGCCCTAGCGCTATCGCACATAGCGTGGGAAATAGCGCACAAGTGCCGGAAATGCGTTTTCTGAGCCTAGAGACACATAGGGTGTATCAGCGCACTGTCGGTACTCTGCGCACTAGCGACCCTATGCACCAGCGACAAGGCTCTCGGCTTGTCGGTGCACTTAGGATGGCTTCTCGATAGCTCGGTCAGCCGAACATCATTCAGTTGAGTCATCGGCATCTCGGCATACATTGTCTGGTGTTGTTACTGCAGTCCGAACCGAGGCGGTGTCTCAGGGCGCCTTTCCATATGGTGTACAGCCCGCCGTTGCTTCGGATCAGTGCTAGTTCTACTGGCGCAACTTTCCTTATGCGTGCAGTGCGCATCGACACATGGCGTGACTACGGCTATCATGACACCGCCATACCACAGGGCAGCCCCGCCCTTTATCCCTCTTTCGGCAGGATTGCGCTAGCATCGGCAGCATAGCCCGCCCCCGGATTATCAAAGAGGTGCCCTCTCATGCAAAGTCAAGATGCACCCGACTGGCTCCCATCCACAGAATGGCACGCGTGCTAGAGTTGATCGCACAGGGTACTGGTCGAAGAGCGCATGCGGATTAGGAGCAAGGCAGTACAAGTCGTATGGACATGAGGCTGAGCAGAGGCACAACTCGCGGTAGTAGGTAGATAGGATCGGACATAGAGCAGTCGCTCTCTTGTATTTAAGCCATTACTCTACTGTTTGTACAACAAGTTATCTTCACCACACTCTTCAGATTTCAGTCTCGCGTCAGAATTTCTTTTAAGTCCGTCTTGTGACTCGCGTTTAGGTACTCTTGCATACCTCCGACTTCAACCAGAGATAGTGACAGAGTACACCAGCGTAGTGTCACTGTTTGTAAGCAATTCCTTATAAGCCCCAGTCTCCTAGACAGCCCCGTGCGCTGTAGCGTAGTGCTAACCAGAATCTATATATGTTCGAGTTAGAGATAGCGACTACAAGTAGTGCTCCTCTATAGAGCATCGAAGACCATACAGTGCCGAACAGGAGGAGCATCGTATAGCACCTACACAGCGCTGTGCACATAGCGCTACATAGCGCATAGCGTCGCCTTCTATCCTCAGACTGCCGCCGAGTAGCGACTTGGCACCAACCTCCCTTTAGCCCCAACTATACATTGATATGCACAGACACACGATGAAACCTGCAGAAATGAGACTTAAAGTGTAGACACAACCACAAAGCAAACACCAAAGCCCTTGGTGTCAGATGGCTGTGAGGCCCGGGGTAACAAAGGGTAATATAGTTCGGAGGGGATGGGTGTAGGTGAGACGTATAGTTGGGGCTAAAGGATTATTGGCGCAAAGTCACTACTTGGCGGCAGTCTGAGGGTAGAAGGCGATGCTATGCGCTACGTAGTGCTATGTGCACGGCGCTGTGTAGGCGCTATACGATGCTCCTCCTGCTCGGCGCTGTATGGTCTTCGATGCTCTATAGAGGAGCACTACTTGTAGTCGCTATCTCTAACTCGAACATATATAGATTCTGGTTAGCACTACGCTACAGCGCACGGGGCTGTCTAGGAGACTGGGGCTTATAAGGAATTGCTTACAAACAGTGACACTACGCTGGTGTACTCTGTCACTATCTCTGGTTGAAGTCGGAGGTACGCAAGAGTACCTAAACGCGAGTCACAAGACGGACTTAAAAGAAATTCTGACGTGAGACTGAAATCTGAAGAGTGTGGTGAAGATAACTTGTTGTACAAACAGTAGAGTAATGGCTTAAATACAAGAGAGCGACTGCTCTATGTCCGATCCTATCTACCTACTACCGCGAGTTGTGCCTCTGCTCAGCCTCATGTCCATACGACTTGTACTGCCTTGCTCCTAATCCGCATGCGCTCTTCGACCAGTACCCTGTGCGATCAACTCTAGCACGCTGATAGGCCTCCAGCGTCGCTAGCCTCTGAAAACGCGTTTTTGGCGTGTTCGACACGATGCGGAAAGCGCCGAGATCACCGACAAATCTCCGAGCGTTCAGCGAGCTACGACTCAATACATCGGCGATCCCCGAGGAGGCGCACCGCCGGATACTGATGTCACCGCCGAGCAGTGGACACCTCGCCACGTTGCATGCCTGTCGGTGCTATACCGGGACTCAATTCGATGACTCAGGATATGCCGAGGTTGTCGAATGTTGCTTATGCGCTCGGACGACGGAACCGATGGCATCGGCGATGCTTACTCAACACCCTGCCTCTTCCATACGATACGACGATCTTCGGAACCTCCGGAACTCAGCCTACTCTCTCCGTGGCAGCGAGTCGCAGCACTCGGTGCATCTATCAAGCGCCGAAACACGCTGAGTCACTCATATCGGCCCTCTTGACGCAAACCAGCTGATCTTACCTTCCGTCCGACCTCGCAATAACTCGGCGGTCATTGGTCGTCGTATGATAGGATGCCGTGGGCCCCCTGTTTCGGTCCGGTGCCGTCGCAACACTCGGTCAGCCCTCCTTATGAAGTTCGAGGTGATGGTCATCAAGCATGAGTCGTCAAAACGCACCAAGGCGCTGTACGGGCTCAAGATGGAAGGATCTTCCCTGGGGCGGCGGTTCCTGACCCGCCTAGAGTACTTCGGAATGAGAGCGGTATGCGGCGGACGATTGGCGAGCGGCTTGGGAGTTTAGCGAGACTCGGCGGCGCGTTTCTGGTTGTATTTTCTGATTGTAGATGCATGGAGCGTTAGGCGGTCTCGGACTTAGCAGTTTCTTAGACTTCGGGTCACTTAGTACTTTAGGCGTCCTGTATATTCCTTTCCAGGAGCGAATTTTACCTCACAGTTCACATCTCAAAGTCTCGTTGCGTCCGAATTGCGTTCTAAGAAGACCTCGGCGTGAGGTCTTGCGTTTACCTCTGCGTTTATCATCTCTATTGCGTTCTCCCTGCGTCTTCTGCACCGGCGTTCCCTCCTATTGCATCATCGAAGTCCTCCGACGTGGAGGAACCTGTCAGTCTATCGTCCGACTATCGTCCGAGTCCCCGAAAAGGACAGCTGGTCTAGCCCGGCTCCGAGGACCCTCCGAGAAGCGCTGAGTCGGCGCCGAGACGCGTACAGTAAGAGAGTTAGGGAGTTAGAAGAGTTGAAGAGCGTCCGGGTCTACTCACAAAGAGATATACGGTGCCATTTAGTGTTCTGTTTTGCATTCCTCACCTCCCCCGAGCTTTACCCTTCTGCCCTTCGACTACTAACACTATTAGACGGAGTTCCCTCCGCGTTCTCTAGGTGTTTTTGGTGGTTGTTGTGTGTTGTAGCCTGTCAACGCGTGCCATTCTGTTGATGGGAGCCAGTCGGGTGCGTCTTGACTTTGCATGAGAGGGCACCTCTTTGATAATCTGGGGGCGGGCTATGCTGCCGATGCTAGCGCAATCCTGCCGAAAGAGGGATAAAGGGCGGGACCACCCTGTGGTACGGCGGTGTCGTGATAGCCGTAGTCGCGCCATGTGTCGATGCGCACTGCACGCATAAGGAAAGTTGCGCCAATAGAACTAGCACTGATCCGAAGCAACGGCGGGCTGTACGCCATATGGAAAGGCGCCCTGAGACACCGCCTCGGTTCGGACCGCAGTAACAACACCAGACGATGTATGCCGAGATGCCGATGACTCAACTGAATGATGTTCGGCTGACCGAGCTATCGAGAAGCCATCCTAAGTGCGCCGACAAGCCGAGAGCCTTGTCGCTGGTGCATAGGGTCGCTAGTGCGCAGAGTACCGACAGTGCGCTATTGAGTCGCTAAGTCACCATTCCCACGAAGCGCGCAGAATTGCCCTAAATCGCGTTTTCTGGGGTCAGAAGCCAACAGGGCCTATCACCGAGTACCGCTATCATTCCGAAATACACTCGGCACCTTAGAAACAACCAGTCCGAAGGAAAACCTTCCAAAAATGCTCCATCCGAAGTGTCAGCGCCCATGAATGACTTGTATGAGCTGACTCACATCTTGAACATCGTAGGGATAGTCAACAGAGGTCCATGATGGCATCGGAGCGGCAAGGAGGGTCTGCAGCACCTGAACTCGGTGCATCCAATCAGCTCAGAGGTGCCACATGGTCAAACGGAGGATAGGATCATCGCAAGTGCATAAGGGAGACTAGATACAGTCAACTCGGCATGGATAAGCTCAGGATAGAGGTGCCGAGAGCGCCGAGTGTCATGAAATTGCTGACGTCGGGGGGTTCCGAAGGTCCTGAATGCTGACTAGCCTTGCAACGTCCACATGGTGATGTTCTGGAGCACGTAGGAGGTCCGCTGATAACGTTGGTGCTGTGCTTGAGGTGCGTAAGGGTCACTTGGTCATCTCAGCATACAGTAAAGGCTCCGAGGATCTCCGAGGATGTGGTGGTGAAGTACTGAAACTCGGTGCAATGTCTAAGTGCATCAGTTGTAGCAGGCATATGGCTCGGAGCTCAGATATGAAGTATGTCGGAGCATGGAGATGTGTCGGAGGTGAATGGAAGTGGTGGAGTGCTCTGAGAAGTCATTAGAAACACCGAAAATGCGTTTTTCGGAGGCTAGCGGTGCCTGAGGCCTATCAACGCAGCCCAGGACCCCTGTCTTTACCATCACTAGAATTGAAGTTAGTACTGTTTTCAGGGCTTGTTCGTCGTCAATGCATCGCTGAAATATTTGGTGTATTCAGTCAATTGTGTATCACGGGAGTATTGGATGGTGCAATAATTCCATGACCATGAACCTCAAATGCCAGCTCGTGCATGCCAGCAAAGTGATATTGTGGTGTGGTCTCTGGTGTTGTAAATATTGTTTGGCAGAAGCAGGCCCGTCATGGAGTTGTCACCTCGGTTCTGCAGCGTAGTATCTGCGAGGAATCGAGTACTCGGATGAACCCAGGCTCCTAAAACCATCTGTCCTTTGTGTTCTCTTCATGTACGAGGACACGTGGTGGAAGCCTAATTTAGACATGTATTATGTAATATCATCCCCAATATAGACGGTGACTTTTGGAAGAGAACGCTCAGTGATAGCTAGCCAAAGTGGCTGCCCGAGATCACCAAACATGACACGCTGGCTCGCAAAATGTCAAATGTCTTCAAGAGTCAAATTGTTTATTCAGTGTTTATTGCTGTTTGTACCACTACCTCAAAAGGGTTTCAAGAGCTTAGAGTCACAAAGAAGTCACAGATTGACATAGTATCAGTTATACACTAAGTCCAAACTTGTATGCTCTAAGTATCATCTTGCGGTATTGGAGTCGCACATCCTGCACAATGTAAAACATGACGTGATATGCTTCTATATCATGGCACTCACCTTAGACCAGCTAACATGCCTACAGCAGTCCTTTCAGGATTGTGGTGCAACCACCTCCAACTTCTTCCTCTATTTGC
This sequence comes from Neolentinus lepideus HHB14362 ss-1, assembly GCA_001632425.1. Lineage (NCBI taxonomy): Eukaryota > Fungi > Basidiomycota > Agaricomycetes > Gloeophyllales > Gloeophyllaceae > Neolentinus > Neolentinus lepideus. Next base: position 26,821 of record KV425602.1, read on the forward strand.
TTGAGAATGAACAGTCATTACCTGATTGTACAAGAATTAACATCCAGAGGTATAGTCACAGGCTCCTAGATGTCTTGGAGACCTCCCCGGAGACCCGGGACACGACTATCCAATGGGCACATAGTCTCGTTAAGACCGAATGCACGCGAGAGATACGAGAACTGGCTCACATTAACACAGGTCTACATTTCAAGGCCAGTAAGGCAACGAGTGAGCAATTGGACAGCTTTAATTTTGAAGTGCCCGCCCTCCTGCATGATGACTTCCGGGTTCCCGACTATTACATGGTATTTGCCATGTTCTATCTCCTTTGCATCAGGATCAGTATATATTTACTGATATATAAGAAACTAGAATACTTTGAACACCTCCGGTGTGCCACTGGCAGTATGGCCATCAACAGCAACTCCAGTCATGCCCGCCTTCTCGAGAAGCTCGATGTTTTGCTGGCCTAATAGATTTAAAGGAGTAACAATAATAATACATTTATTCTCTCCATCCTCCAAAACCATTAGAAGAGGAATCCAAAATGAGAGTGTTTTACCGAAGCCCGTGGCTGCAATAGCTACAACATCCTTTTTCTCGTGAAGTGCGAGTGCTATTTTGATTTGAAAGAGACAAGCGCGCTTGCGGAATTTCGCCTGAATGAGCTGGCAAATTCTCTGGACAGTCCATGTGTTCTGCGGAGTCATGAAGTTCACGTAAGATGATAAGCGAGAATGCAAGGTAGTTGGCGCGTCAAAGAGTGTCACGTCCAATTCCGTCAGAGGTCGTTTGAGTACAAACAGCAATAAACACTGAATAAACAATTTGACTCTTGAAGACGTTTGACGTCTTGCGAGCCAGCGTGTCACGTTCGGTGATCTCGGGCAGCCACTTTGGCCAGCCGTCACTGAGCGTTCTCTTCCAAAAGTCACCTACATAACCATTATCTATATTGAGATATCGCCACGTGCCCTCGTACATGAAGAGAACGCGAAGGACGGATGGTTTTAGGAGCCTGGGATGAACCGTGATGCGACGAGTCGGTCACGGGACCGGAAGACGTGGATACCAGATATCCTTTCAAAGTTCAAACACGAGGAATTGATTCAACATCTGGAACATCTTAACATTTTCCAGCATCATGTCCAACGCTCGCTGTCCGCAAGTAATCCACACATTCTCTTCCTTGCTGGCTGCAGCTGGTCCTACATCTGAGTAGAGGTATCAGTGATTTCTCTTTCTTCAGACTCTACTGAAAGGTACCAGTCAGCAATAGGGTAGATGGCAAAGCCTAGACAGGAAAATACGGCCAGACCACGTCAGGGGGGAGCGGGATATATGATAATAGAGAACGTCAGTGCGTGCGCTTGCTTTCCCAAGCGGCCTTTTCTTGTCACTCCAATAGCCTTTTTCCTTCACTTTTCCCTCAAAGAAGTCGTCCTGGGTCTCCCAAGACAGATTCAAGCAGGCCCTGTTGGCCGAACAATCTTCATGGGATGAACTTGCTTCGGTGGGTCTGTGTAGCGTTGTACCAAATCGACGATTGATAGTCCAGTTCGTCGATCTTGCTGGTGTATTCTAACATATACCTTTCGTATATTCCGGAAGAAAGCCGCCAGCGAGAAAGTATTTACGACGATTGACCAGTATTCACCAAATCGTATCAGGTCAAGATGCGCAGCAAATTTTCGACGGTATTTAACACCTACTCCTTACCAAGAAGGGAGAAGCAACGCATGTTGAGATGGTGTCACAGAAATCAAATTGTAGAACTCTGAATTCGAGGGAATAATACCAAGCTGCCCATCCACAGACAAAGGTCTTAACTCCAGGGCAGTACTAGTGGTTTGGACGGCGCTGAGGATTCCAGTCTTCAGCCGACTAGGCAAACATGATACTCTGTTAGTACCGCTAGCTTGATACCCTTCATATTTTCCTTTAAAGTGTGCAACGACAGTCTACCGAAGAGCAAGACGGTGTTCGGTCAAGCACACGACCTCATATCCGAATTTCCATGTCTGGGACGCCATTCGCCTGTCCCTGTCCGGAAGACTCATGACTCGGGTGTGTCCCGCAGCCATCATCACGAACGGAACCCTACTTACGGTGCCTAAGATTATGTTCCGGTAAGCTGTATGCCGGCTATGTTTGACCCTACAGCAGCACCTCCGTCGCACTCGCCGCAAACGCAACACAATTCAAGTGTCTCGGAACTTGTTCAAGTTCAATTCAATTCCGACTCCTCTCCGCGTGCACGTAACGGGCTTGTATCCAACTGCTCATGGGATGATACGTCCCTGATGGCCAGGGTTGCAAGAGAGACGAACGTGAGGTATTCTCGCACTTTCTCTAATGCACTGCTTTCAACAGTCTCCCTTGGCATCTTGAAGCATATGGGTCATCTGTGGGTACAGGATAGTATGAATGACGCACATCTCACGGAAGGCAGGGGCTGTGGTCTCCAGACGTAGTGTGCTGCGCCGCTCCTCCCGACATTACGCGCCCCTTTCATCAACGAAGCTGAGCCTGATGCTGCAGGTTACAACGTGGGCCTCGTGGAGAGCATTAAATAGTGCTGACTTCTTGGTTGCGTCTCCCACAATATCTTTGTTCCTTGACTTATACTGACGGCAACGACGACGGTTAAGCAGCGGTATATGAGCCTCTTTATTTCGTTCTCGAAACCTGATCTGACTTTTACCAGGGCTGCGAATCTGTCGAAGGATATTAGGATCCATCGATCGCTCTTCGCGGAACGAGCTGGTATCCATCGGTATATATTAGAGTGCAAGGCTGCGGAGGTTTGGATGGAGCACAGACTGAAACATGTGGCGCCAGGTGAAAGGGACAATATTAGACGATACATTTCCCGGCTGGAGGGCGAGATCGTCCAACTCAGACGATGTCTGAATACCTTCACCCCGGTTGGAAAGCTTCCCTCCGAGCTACTTGTCGAGATCTTCGACCTTGCTTGGGGTCAATATTGCGGTTCGCGGGAGGCCTACTTTCTGATACGCGTGTCGCAGGTCTGCGGTTATTGGCGGCAGATCGTCAACGAGACGCCTTCGTTGTGGACCCGGGTCCCGTTAACGCGTCCCTGCCATATCAAGACTACGATGGAACGGTCCCGAGGATTTCCACTGACGGTGATCGATTGGATCGATGACGGCAACCGACGGAAGCGGGGCCGTCTTGCGGACTTCATATGGTTATATGGCATCCCGGGGCTTCATATTGGTGCTTCGGAGGAAGACCTCAAGTCAGCTCATGAAGCACTGCGCGGTATGCTGCCTGCACTGACAACCAGACAAGAGACGAGCGCACGTAGAGATGCCACGCGTGCGTCCGCCCAGCCGTCGTGGCAGTCACTTTCATTGACAAACACGGGCACGTCCGCCGAGAACGCCAATTCATTGCTCATTCCCATATCGCAAACCTTCCTCAATAGATTACTTGAATTTGAAGCCACTGGTTTTGCTTTACAGTCTTACCAGAATTTTCTCGTTCCGTCGCTGACATCTCTGTCATTAACCGGGCCTAACACCGCTGCAGATGCATCGCAAATGCTTGCGGTGCTTGGCACGTTAACCAAGTTGCAGAGACTGGAACTACTCGATGCGATCCGGCCAAATCAATCACACCGTCTGAATTACCTCGCCGTACATGCTGGGAAGAAGAAGGCAGAATTGCACCACCTACGGTATCTGCGGGTTCGGGGGAGTTTCATGTCGTGCTCCCCGCTCATTGCAACTCTGTCCCTTCCGGTGGATGCGACCCTACACTTGGATTTCCATGACCATGGGCATGACTATGCGTTCTGGGCACTTCCTCCATTCCATTTCAAGCCCGTCGCTGAGCAGATTCGCATGATGTCCAAAGGTAGTCGTCTGCGAAAACTGTCCATTAGCTCTTCCCGGGATTCTACCAGAGGTCATACGAAATGTCTGACCTTCTCAGTTTGGGCACATCGTGCTCGGCCCGGTTTGGATGAGCTTACGCCATTGATCCAGTTATCGGTGTGGGACGACGAGCCATGCTCGCACGAGGTGATTAAGATGATATGTGATGCTCTGGCCTCCGACGATATCGAATATATGCAAGTCGACGCAGACATGACCTTGCAGGACTGGACGCAAAGATTTGGTGCGTTCCGGAGTGTGATCAGATTATGGGTTTCAGGGGCTGATGATGAGTTCGTCGATGCATTGGAGGGCGGAGACAGGGGGAGCGGAGCGCTATTCCCTCATCTTCAGCATCTTATGCTGGAGGAGGACGGGGATCCATATGACGAAGAATTCTCGGACCATTTGCATTCAGTGCTGGATTCAAGGAGACGCAAATTCGAACAGGACTCTCTCGGTGGTGGCGCGCACTGGTCGCGTCAACAGGTCCCGCATCTGAAAAGTACGTTGTTCGAGCTCACAAGTCCTCCTGCGAAGGTCAGCATGGCGGTGGAAGATCTCGTTGGCCTACCATTAGTCGAGGAGGATTACTGGCATGAAGCGCGTGAGGAGAATGATGAGCCGGCGTCTCCCCAGGACTCGGAGTACTGGGATGCTCGAAGCGACATCGTCAATGTCTGATCGGGAATCTGTTGACAAGGGAAGTATTTTATGGTGAACATACTGATTATTGTGTTATTTAATGATGTATTTATCCGGGTTCCTTCGAAGAGGGTCAATACTCGATCATGTATCTCTCGGTCCCTTACTTATTACAACATATTACCACGTTGGAGAGACCAGTTAGCACGGGATACCGCAGCTGTTTTCTTGCCTGGGACTTTACTTAGGAACGTATCAGCGTAGCTGTAAATGCTTACCATCACGACGCCGATGGACCGCAATACATAATAGAATGTCATGCCATTACATTACATGGGACCTAGCGTTCGGGAAAAAAAGCCCAGCCCAGTAACTTACTGGTAACTTACTCCGAGGTCCCCAGAGGTATTGTTTACCTATGTAACTTACAGTAACTTACCTGCGTGGTAAATTACCGTAAAAAAAAGTAAAAAAAGGTAAGAAAAGGTAAGAAACTGTCAAAAATGGTAAATAAGCCAAAAACGCTGCTACAACCAGCCCAAAGCACTGTCCTCGTCAATGACGGGCATTGGCCAATCAATCAGGTCTCGGACGCTGATGTGAGAGGGTGGCAATATTTGCGGGACTATCGTCGGGGGGATGACAAGCTTTATATACATAGACTGAGATTAGTGTGTCGACAAGTTTGTGCCTATTTCCTCACCAATAGTAACATCAGTATGCAAAATGTTGTCCATGGTTTGAGGGGAGACAAATCAGAGGATTGTCTCTGTTCTCTGCTTGCCATGGTCGGTTAATTTGGTTGCTCAATTATCCTTCTGCTACGCAGCTACGCCTAGGCGTCATATATTCAACGTCGCAAATGTGCCGTTTTAAGTTTACAGACACCGTCTATTGTATGCTACAGCTGTTAGAACTTAGGCTGGAACTGTTGGAAATTGTTCAGGAATATAAATTAGGAATTAGGTTAACCCATTGAATTTCATGAATATTGTAGTATATTCTAGCATTTTGTACAAGTAGTATATAAAGCCCGAGGGACAGCGCCCTCCTCATGGGCTTGTAATCCTACGGCTTAACCGCCATTGTACCAGTCTTCTATTAAAAATCTACAGGAACCAGGCCGGATTTGATGCGACTCTAGATCTCGTCCTTGGAAACCCGTGAACAATAACTTACTCTACTTACATCGGCTCCTGTAACTTACCGTAACTTACCGGTAACTTATCAGTTATTTACCTCCCGGTAACTTACCACCGAATTTTTTCTGGAACGCTAATGGGACCGCCTTCAAGTTGACCGTTACACAATGTAACGCAAGGATGATTTCGGCAAGATGGATTATATTTCCGGATTTTGTATATTTGTTGAGCCATAAATATAGTTATCGCGCTCGCGCTCCGCTCAGCTGACGCTTCGTTCGTGCCGCCCGATGTGCCTCAGGACTGCCGAAGCCATGAATAACAAGCCGCTTCTCGTTTCTTATCGCTGTATATATAGGGGCTGAGCTGCCCTCCGAAGAGGAGTTTGCAACTCAACGCAGTTCGAGTCTCACTATGACAGCAACCAAGGGGACCCAAAAGAGCGCTCTCAACATCGTCATGGTGAGCTATCGGGCTCCACTGCAAGTATTATTGCTGAATCTTATCGGTTTCAATGTCCATAGGGCGCCATGACTTTTGGCGAGGCGGGAAAGGAACAGGCCCGTGTGCATGACCTGAAGGATGTTGAAGCTATCCTGGACGTTTTCCAAGCGCACGGACATTATGAGGTTGAATTACTTTGCCTTCCAGTGAATTGCGTGTCTCATGCAGCATAAAATATACAGATTGACACAGCTCGTGTCTATTGCGGTGGTACCAGTGAGGAATACCTTGGCAAGATCAGCTGGCAAAAGCGCGGTTTAGTTATGGATACCAAGTTGTATCCGAGCGCAGTAAGAAGCTGACCAGGCAGACCCACGATGACGCTAATATTACAGAATGCAGGCGGCTCAAGTCCGGATGAAGAGAGACGGAATCGCCGTCATTACTCATGCGCCGGAGGTAAGCGCCTCACTCATAGCATTATTCGCATTACTCAACGAGTCCTAGGATTTACGGACCCATTTGCTAGCTTCGCTCAAGGCACTAAACACCAAGTTGGTTTCATAGTCAAATGACGTTTATTTGTTCAAATATCGTTTATCTCTACAGTCAAATAGACATGTGGTACCTCCACGGACCGGATCGCACGACTCCGTATGAAGTCACTTTAAAGGCAGTCAACGATCTCTATAAAGAGGGCTACTTCAAGCGATTTGGTATCAGCAACTATATGTCGTGAGTTTCTTCGACATTCGATGCACGACACAAGAAACCATTTGACACTCCTCTGCAGGTGGGAAGTCGCCGAAATGGTCATGATCTGTAGAGCTAATGGCTACATCCAACCGACTGCTTACCAGGGTATCTATAACGCCATGCACCGGTGATTGTTCTCGATGTTCCATGATTTTCTGTGCGCTAAGTTTGTCTGGGACTGTAGGAGCGTTGAGCCTGAGCTATTCCCGTGTCTTAGGAAGTTCGGCATTGCCTTCTACGAGTTCAATCCTCGTAACCGTTTCTCTTTATTCCCGTAGTGCACACATTGATACCATCTACTTGCTCTAGTCGGTGGCGGCTTCTTTACCGGTCGTTACAAGTCCCTCGAGAACCAAGTGGAACCAGGCTCTCGATTCGACCCAGAGAAGGGTCAAGGCAGGGTATGTCAATCTGCTTTACACCCACGAGACCATCATTCACACTACCGCACGATGTAGAGCTATCGACAGCGGTAAACACTAGCGACCACTCCTCAGCACATATACTGACGGACTCTCATTAGGTACTGGAAGGAGCCATACTTCAAGGCTCTCGAGGCAGTTGAGGCCGTCGCAACGAAGCACAACCTGACTATGGCCGAGATTGCCCTTCGCTGGGTCTCACACCACAGCCTCATGAAACGCGAACACGGCGATGCTATCCTCATTGGTGCATCCAGTGTAAAACATATCGAAGAGGTACGACGGGCGAGTTTGACCGAGGTCATCGGCTGACCTGATTGTTTAGAATTTAATCGATCTGGAGAAGGGTCCTTTGCGTATGTAGTTTCAGTCCATGAAGTCATTGCCCTGTTCTTGACAGTATTTTCTGGGTAACAGCGGAAGAAGTCTGCCAGGTCCTAGAAGAGGCCTGGCTCTCGGTCAAGCCTTACGCTGCGCCATATTTCCACTGATTTCGAGGTAGGTGCGATGGATAGCTTCGCTACAGCACGTTATCTACATCATAACAACGCAGTATTAACAAGAACGAAACGAGAGTCTTGAAGTGTTTTCCACCTACTATCTACTGGCGCATCTTGGAGTAATCTTGGATATTTACGCCCGTTGTGTTGGATCTGGGTCCCTCTCGATCAACGTGCTGCACGTTCAAATCTGTGTCCTGGGTGTGCATCGAATTCTTGAAAGGGTCGTCCAGTGGGGACTGTACAACGTTCGTCAATACTGCGCTGAACACCCACAATACAGTACACTCACGCCAGTATCCTGAGTGAATTCTTGAACGGTGTCGATATGAATAGTGATATTTCCTGGGGTGCGCTGTCGGAAAGCGAGGGACCAAGGGGACGTCAACTTTTTGTCAGAGACAGGATCGGAATACCTACGCGACCGTCCGAGCGTAATTGCAGCCGTGATCTCTGGCGTGAGATAGAAGGCTTCTCGTTCTGACTGCCTGCCGCGCCCTTCGAGCCCTTCCTACCGTTCAGGACGAACAGCATGCAATTGAGATATACTGGAAGGAATAAGTAGTGATGAGCGGAGGTCGTCGACGACTAAGAGAATGAGACTAACGCCGGCTCAGGATAAATAGGAAGGAGACATAGACCATGGAGTCTCTCAGGGCAATTCCCTGACAGCAATGAGATAGTCTGTGCAGGTTATAGTACACGAAGGATTAGCCTACCATGACCATCATAATTATCGAGAAAACACTAGATACAAGTATTATCCGGAGTAAGTTATGCGACGAAGGTAATGCCTCACGTAAACGGTAGACCAGTCTCAAGGAAGAATACCACCTATACGCATACTAGGTCATCAGCCCATATCCGATACGAAGGAATCACGCACAGCGTTGATAATGAAAGCATCGCTGCGGATTTATAAATGAGTATGAGCATGAGTATAATCAACAAACCATACCTATCAGTACTCTTCTTCCATGGGGTGAGATGGCACGCGGCACCAGTAATGTACAAGTTGGGGATCGCCGAGAAGATGTTGGCGATCCAGATAAGATACTGCGAAGAGTCGAGTTCAGATATGCATTCCGGATGGTTCAATGTCACGACTCTTACTTTGTACGCATTCAGTTGCTCGAATGTCTTCACTTGGAGTCTGGAACTCAAGTGTGAGATACGATAGGTAGTAGGTAGTGAGAAGTGACGAACCCCTGCACGGCGTAAACTGCGATAGTCTGTCAAGAAACTTAATATCCGGAAACGTTTGTGGCAACGCACCGACAGTAGTGACTTGACGAGATGAAGATTGGTCAGATAGTTCTCAATAACGACGGACTGCGTACCGAATCCTGTCAGGGCTATCGCGAGCTATAGGTAAAGGAGCTCAAACATCATTTGCGTCTAAATGCAAAGGGGGGAAAGTGTACCATGATCCCTGTGAGAATACGATTTTTGTCGCTCTCTGCGCCATAGGTTGAGATCATCGAGACGAGAGAGAATAAGAGGGGGTTGTACTTTGCCAAACGTGAAAGGCGAAGAAACTGAAGAAGTTATGCATATGCCTGTAAGCAAGCAATATTCCATGAAAACAATAACAGGACAAACATTTGCGTCATCAAGGCCGTGAAAGCCTATAGTTAGTCATTCGAGTGGTCGCTTCAGTACGTAAGTACTGGAGTGGAACAAAACCTTACTGTAAAGAGGAATTGGATCTATAATAACATGGGTCTAGTATGTGATAGATGTGGTCTCTGCACACGCTCACCAGCAGCGTGCTGCGAATATGAACATCAGAAGTGACTCGTATTCACATACGGTGCCGCTTACGGGATCAAAGCATTCACCATCGCCACATTGCCGTAGTTCGTGATAGCATACGTGTATGCTGATCTAACATTTAATAGGGCGCGACACTGAATCAATGAACAATACTCACTGGTATGCGAGATTAGGCATTGATGCGCTGCGTTGGATGCCCAAACCGCTAGGACCTGGAGAAGATATCTCAGAGCGGGCATTCATCATCAGTACCGGAACGCACCAGTAGCTTCAGATACCAAGGATCCTTTTTGTGATGACCAAAGTAGTAGTAGATCTGAGCACATGAGACTGTGAAAGTTCTGAGTGGTCACATATGTATCATAGCCCCGGTATATTTGGCCTACCGCCGTACAGGCTGTGTCACCAAGGGTTCAATGGACCGAACACAATCGTATTGAAGCGAAGCACTCACGTCGTCGATAGGAGAGACCCAATGAATATAGCTCCAATCCTGCATTGAGGATGTTATCAATGCAAGGATACAAACATCAAAGATTTGATTCTTCTTACGCGTTATGGAGCACCATTGTAGCAGACAGGGGTGAGGAGAAAAGCTATGAACACGCACGACCTGTCCAGAATCTAATGCGAGTATTAGTAGTATCTAACAGCCGTGCATGCCGCGGTACTCCAAGCCACTATGTCCTCCAATGGGGGAATTCAAGCGTAGTAGCCGGATGCACTGAGAAATGCAGCTGCTACTCTGCGATAAATGGAACTCGAAGGAATCAATGGTGACCGGCAATTTGACAGCATTCAACGAGCCCGAATCGGCGGTGAATCGTAGCCCGAAGACATAATGGAGTACGAGGAAATCAAGGAATAATATGTCTATCTGAGGGCAAGATTGATCTCAGATGAAATGACTCAAAGCAACCCTGTCAATCCCACTTACCTCTGTCAAACTCTCAAGGGTCGCCGGGACAACCAACGCATTATGCGCCACTGCGAGAACGTGATGGATGCGCTCAATGATTACTCCTGAACCCTTGCGCGCAGAGCTAGAATTGTTCCGGAACAGAGCTAAATCGCCGGCTGAGCCGCAGGCATCCGAATTCCCTGATCAAAAACAAAGTCAACGGCTCACAACACGAGGTCCTGACCAGTACGTTGTCCAGCTCAAGATGTCAACCCCATCATCGTGCAGAGATGGCAAACGAGTGTATTTGTACATTAAGAGTATCCTGGACAATTAGGCAACGACGATAGAGAAAAAATACAACGGACTAGTAGGGTAACATATGTTACGTTCCATAATTGATGCTATATTCCAGAGTTCCCAGTGAATGAGTGAAATGGCTGAAGATATATATGACAGCATCCGGAGGCGCCAGCGCCACGATTGAGCTTCAAGCACACCTTTCAGTTAGTGAATTACCAGAAGAGATGCCTGATTGCCAACGCTTACAGACGTCGGGCAACCTATCGCTCTCTCGAAGGTTCCTGCGAGCGCCCCGGAGATGACCAACCCCACACCTCGCTGATCCAGGACGCCATGTTGGTAGGGCGTTGTGTAACTTGTGTGATCCACGGGTGCGAGAGCAGCTCCTCTGGTGTCGGGCGGTCTGTGGGCGACACAGTGAGCCTGCAGGATGGGACAAGTTAGGATCGTGAGACCATGCTACAGGGAGGATTGGCTGCGTACGACAAACGGATGAAGTCCTTCATGGCGTCGCTCCAGGTGAGGCCAGGCTCGTCTTCAAGTTGAGGAGGCTGCGACACAGTGGTAAGGCAGCGTACTTTTGTGATAGATAGGATGTGACTGACCTCGTTTCTCGTGATGGCTACCATAAGCTCAATGGGCGCTTGGTCGTTGACAGGGATAGGGAAGCGGCTCATGGCGAACTCCAGCAAGGAAAGGCCAGTTGACCAGACGTCTGATCGAATATTGTACTTCTGACCGTGAATACGCTCGGGCTGATAACGAACAAGCACATCAGAAGATACATCAACGGACAACGTGTAGCACCTACCGCCATGTACAAGCTCGACCCAGTGAACGTCTGGGCCTCCGAGTTGACCAGCTCTCCGGATACGCCAAAGTCACATAGCTTGACAACACCCTGCCGTGAGACGAGGATATTCGAAGGTTTGATATCTCTGTGGATGATTCTTTGGGAATGAAGGTACGCGAGGCCTTGAAGGATCTGTACAGAGCGTAAGAGCATGCATTGTGAGGGAGTCCTACACTACTCACCGAGTCTGCAAACCGACCCACGACCTTCTCCCCGACTCTCGCACCCCCTTGCCTGAGCCTCTTCCCCACAGCCTCCAAGCTTCTCCCCTCACAGAACTCCATCAACACCTTCACCTCACTGCTGCTGGGGCTGATGTACGCTCCATACGACCTGACAATATTCGGGTGCCGAGCCGTCGTCGCAATATTGAGCTCTCTAAGCAGCTGCCTGATTGGCGCCTCCCTAGTCGTCACTGTCTTCCTCGCCAGCACAATGTTCGTCCTCGTATCCCTGACAGCATGCACCGTCCCGCTCGCACCTTCGCCGATCCTCGCCATCTCCACCAGCACCTCATCCGACCACTCCTTGATCTCCTCCAAGCGCCGCTCCGCCTCGTCCTCCGGGCCACTATTCATCGGCACGGCGACCAAGCGGCTGCGCGACGGCTGCCGGGACATGGACATGTTGCTAACCGTATCGCGCAGCACCTGCATAGAGTCCTGCGCATACGTAGACTGCATCGGCTGGTGCTGCGCGCGCACCGTGTCCCCCGCGCTGTCTGCGCTGCCACCGCCCCCGCCAAACGCCCGCACATCCTCCCTCTCGTCGCCGTACCGGTTCTCCCTACCGACTGGGATCTGGATCTTCGGAAGCGCACCCTTGCGCGAGTCTGGGCGCTGTGGGAGGCGCCGGATGGGTGCCGTGTCGTAGCCACCATTCAGATTAGACCTAGACGACGTCTTGCGGATGATGAGGGGCGATATTTCCGGGAGTGGCAGCGGCGGGAGAGGTTGCGCATCGCGTGTCTGCATGGATGGTCGGTTGCCGTGATGTAGGAAGAGGGAAAGAGCGTAGCTAAGCTTAGTCTGCGACAGATGCGAATGCCTCTATCCACGGCCCTGTCCTTAAATGACCTGCCTAATCGGGTATAGTCACATGTCGCCGAGTGCACGTGACCACGCGCTAGGAAGGCGAGGTGGAGGGGAGGCTGCGAAAGGGGGCACTGGTCCATTGAGGTGAGTCGTGCGTGGACAGCCTGCATCAGTCGATGAATTGGCAAAGATATGATCCAGAACGCGAAGCTGAAACTGAGAGCGCTGCCTTGCCGAATACGCGTGGCTTCGGTACGAGCCTCTAGAATACGAGCGACTCGCCTTTGTAAGAGGTGATTGCAAAAAGGCAGAAAGAGGGGCCTTGATAGGCGCCCATCAATAACCATAGATCAAGTTTCAAGTATCGAGACCCACCGCGATGACGGACATGAGGGGGCGCTGCCTACAGATGTTGGCACCGAGCGGAACACTGTCATAAACCAGTTAGCATGCCGAAGTATAGCTTCCAAGCAAAGTAGTAGGTAAGTGTGCGTGACATTAGAATGAAGGTGATGTCGGAAGCAGATAACGCGGTAGCCGCAGTCGAGGACAAGGTCGTCATTTTTAGAAAATCCTGGTCGGTAAGCAACAACTCTACCGGGTACAAATCCCGTCCTTCACAAAGAGTTTCATGAAGATCATTGTTCCATGAATAGTGATCTTTGCAGTATTCCCACTAAAGGAACGCACAGTAGCCGCTATTCGAGGGGTACGCTTTGATCATAAGGGGGTCGGAGAAACATCCAGATTAGTCGTTAATAAGGGTCAGCCCGAAGATTTATTCCCAGTCACCACCTGTCCGCCATTCTAGAAGAGCGCAGTACAACGGCTAGGATACTTGTCGGGCTCTCCGGACCAGTCCACCCGTATACATTCTGGTCGTGTGATGCCGCTTGGGTTTCCAGTGCCGTAGCACCGGCTTCAAGACGAGAGAAACATACAAGAGATCAAGCTCATGGATTTTGACATTCCGACGCGCTTCGACTTGATGTCGCGGTTAAAACAAACGTCAGAAGATGACAACGACCAGTGAGGGGCTCCAATGGGTTTCTCTTGGTCAACGAGACATACAGGAGAGTGCGTCGGGATTTGAGCCAGGAAAATGGTTGACAGAAGTCAAGGAACATCAAGTAGTCAACTGGAAGTCAGCCGGAGATGAGATTGTGTGGCGTTAGGGGGTGCGTCGTCGATGTACCTCACGTCGCAGGTCCTAGTTCTACAGTCAAACTCTGCATCTGCAATCAGCCTCTCCAAAGACGCGTCTTCTTCGATAGCTTGACATAGAATGTAATGGTCCCACGAGTTCCAGGAAAACAGCCTGCAGTCCAAGTAGTCACAAGACCAAAAATTGTTCGTGTCTCATCCACGTCCGTCGATTTATAAGGCGGTCTCCTCAAGGCGGAACGCGTCCATCAGAACCCGCCACCCCGCCTTGCGCGCTGCTGCGGCCGCAATGTTGATCAAAGATGAGGGCGTGCACATCAGCATCAACGAGAGACAAGGTTCAGAAGCGGTCGAGTGGATAGCCACAGAGGTTCTCAGGAGAAAAGCTTCTGCCAGCCACCGAGCATGCGGTTAATTGTTTTATAATTAGGTACCAGCCAATAGTTGTTTTCGACACTTACTGTCTCGTTCTCGTTCTCGTTCTCATCCGAATACTGTCGATTGGTACTTTTTACAGAAGTCTCTATTGCATACGGATCTTCGTATACACTCTGTGTATATCGGCACTTGCTTGTTGACCGACCGTAAATTTCTCGTACACTGCCGTGCAATGAAGCTCAACTCGAGGCGAATGAGCAATCGTAATGGAAGAGAAATTATGTTTATATGCCTCTGTACAATTTATTCCTTGCTACAAATCCACAGAAGTGGACCATGTAGTTCCTCTATTTCAGGGTGTTACGTTTCCAACTGTGGTCATACGAATGGCAAATACGGATGGAATTTATCCGTCACAATTTTCCCACTCTTTATTTCGACTCTTCACAAAAGCCTCTTTGCCTCTCCCCTCTCTTCTGACCGGGGGGAACAACACGTCTGCATCTGCTCGGGTCTAAGTTCGCACGTATGTTTCAGTACTGAATTAACAGGCTTGCTCTTATACCTTTGTCGTAGCCCTTACCGTTCTCTCGACTTGTCGGACTCTATTTCCTTCGCAAATGGCGCCAGCAAAACCGGGAACCGCAGGACTCGTTGTGACCCGCGAGATGCGGGATCTCCTCGCGCAGCCAGGACACCTAAGCTTAGAAAAGGGAGGACAGAGGTTGAGAACGCTATATAGCACACGTACGTCTCTGTTTAAGTGACCCTGGAGGAGGTCATGAGTTAACAGGACAGGTAAATCTAGACTCTTGTGCGTTCAATGCGAACATGCTCAATGAATTTGCATTGGCTTGCTACGTCGCAGATCTGGACTATGTGAAAATGGTAAGAAATTTCGACATCCACACTCGCAGAAGGGGGCTTCACAGATGTCTTCGTTTGTAGACTGTTTCCTCTGGCAATGCTCCTAATCTGACAGGTACCGAGACACCCTTTGAATTCGGGTATGCTACCATAGTCGTCGCCGGTGCCCAGCGCATCGCCTCCATTGATGGCTCTCCCATGCACCACTCCGATGTCCTCAAGTTCCTCCTCTCCGTTGGTACACCCCCAGACGTCCCGGACATTGTCGGCTCGACTGCTTTGCACCACGCTACCATGAATAACAACGCCAAACTTGATCTCGCCCGACTGCTCCTCGAAAACGGCGCGAATCCAAATTACCAAGATCGCTACGGCTGCGTACCACTGTTCGGGTCGATGCAGAGTAATCAGGTCGGTGCAGTCGAGCTGCTCATGGAGTTCGGCGCGGACGTGACGATCGCGGACGCAGATGGGATTGTGCCTCAGAGTTTCTGTCTCAAGTGCGGACCACAGGTGACGGCGGCGCTACAGAAATGGATCAGGAGACGCACCGGGACGGAGGCGCCGATGGAGGAGAGGAAGTGCGACAACTGCGGGAAGCTGGCGGAGGGGACGGACGTGAAGCTGAAGCGATGCGCGGCGTGTCGGACGACGTGCTATTGCTCGAAGGAGTGTCAGCGTGCGCACTGGAAAGTGCACAAACCGAACTGCAGTCCCTTCTCCGAGTCGAATACCGTGACGCTCACGCCCTCCTACTATCGCAACGGCACACTGATGCCAATGGCCGCCACCATGCGCAACCTCACTGGCATTTCGTCTGAGCAGCCAAAGTTTACCGACACCTACGCCGCGATGCCGAAGCCTACCACGCAAGACAAGTCGATGATAATCAAGGTGCAAGTCCCGTGGTCGATGGAAGCTGGTGTGCCCTCAAGGAGCCCTGAGACGCCGTTGATGATTTACAATAGGAAGAGGGACTTTGGGTGCGTTGTGAACAGAGCGAGCGATCCAGCGGCGTATGATCGGATTGAGGACGTCGTGAGGAAGAGAGGTGTAGGTGGCGCGAAGGGGTATTTCCCCGCTGAGCTTGTGAACCCGGGGAAGCTTGTTGTGAAGGTTGATCAGATTCTGGCTGAGCAGCCATTTTAGGATTGCTGTGCGTCTATTTTCGGTCTGTTTGTTGTATTTGCAAGCTTTTAGCATCCTCACGCGGTCGTGGTATTTGTGTATTCGTAGTCTCCGCCTTCTGTTCTTGTAAGTACTGTACCATCAATATAAAAATAATGTTCCTGTATTCTGTTCATTTCATTGAAATCCTAGATTCCTCAATGTCCAAGAGTATCAAGGTGTGGGTGGCAGTCTAGATTTTTGCGGAGAAAATGGGGCTACTAACCGCACTATTCGTACAGAATATCCGTTGAGAAAATGTTAGTAAGATGTACACTACTCGAACACGCAAATAATTAACGAGACAAACCCAACTCAAAACTTCGCAGTATTCGATTCTTCGTGTATTCCTTCGCCACCACCGAACAACCTCACACCCGCCTGCCACCGAACACGCTCACCCTCGGGTTCCAGCGCGCGTGCAACGGCTCCATGACGACATTGTTTGAGAGGGCGAACAACAAGGTGTAGACGAAGATGAAGAAGATGGTGATCCAGCCGATCCATGCGAAGGCGAGCAGCGCGGTGAGGATGCGGCAGGGCCGGTAGATCCAGCACCAGTGCAGGTTGCCCCAGTAGGTCTGTATAAGAGGTAATTAGGAGTGTGATGGAGGATAAGAGAGGAGAGGGACATGAGACGTACCGTGGCAATGGCGGCGCCGACGAGCCACAGGACGAAGAGGACAAGGAGGCCGATGAGCTCTCCGCGGAAGCGCGAGATCAGGCGACGCTCGTAAACACCGGAGATGACGTGAATGCTGATATTGATGTTAATAATGGCATCTGGTTAGTCACATGGAAGGAAACCACTTACATGTATGATGACCAGATAAGCGTCAGGATCGAAGTGGCGAGAAGTTCCGCTACTATAGGGTCTGAATCGAGGAATACGAGGCTGAGTGTGCTGGTGTAACCGGAACCGCGGATTGCATACCATAGAAGTCAACACCCGAGTTCAAGGGATCGCCGAGAGGGATGTGGGTGGTGTAATAGAGCCGCCAGGCCGTCAAACCCAGCAGTACCGCAGAAAAGACCCACTATATCGTGTGCAGAATTTCAGCGGCGTTTGTCCGTCGATGGAGATTAGGCCTCACCAGCCAAGAGTAGAGGGCAACACGAATATGCCAGAAAGCGAGCATGTTGACGTCGTCGATAGATGTAAGAGAGGACTGCGGCCGCCGTGCGGGTGACGAAGAGCACTGAATGATACGTCGAATGTAGACTTTGTTCTCCTTTAAGTACTCTTTGGCTGCGTTCAATGAATTGGGAGTGCTTGAAAGGCATGGACATTACGTAGTGGCGGGCTAATTTCAGAATAGAACTGCTTCAAATGCCAAAGACGCTGAGATCCTGAAGGAAATCGTGAGTCGGGACGTAGCACAGCGTTCGGGGATAGCATCGATATCCTTGGATTCTGCGACATTCAATCGTACGACTCGTCGCCCAGCCTTGGACGCGTGCTGTAGCCTTGCCTGATCATGACTTTGTTCGAGTCACGGATCCATTCATTACATGATGCCCGAGCCTGGCTGACGTCAATAGAATGCCCACCTCGAGGCTTATACCGCCTTAGAATGAGGCAATAGACGCACACGTGGTGATGAGTGTGGACTCTTTGGTAAGACATGAGCGATATTGGTGCGAGAGGGCGCTGTCGATATTCAAGCGCAGAATGGAGAGATGAGCGTGTGACCGAGGGCGATAATCGCACGGAATTGCTGTGTCGATGCACTATGCTAGAGAACAGCTACTGTAGGCTCTATGGATCGTGCAGTCTCGTATCAGTTCCATCCCAATATCGCGGTGAACTCACCTTAGGCATCAATCACGTTCTGAAAGACTTCATTTCGGGATTTTGTTATATAATGCGTTGAAATATAGGCATTACCGGGTCAAGAATAGAACATAACAATCAATACCCCAGGAATAGAAACACCGGTGAAATCAGCGTCGGAGGAGGGTTTCGCAATGCCAGGGCGTTAGTACGGAGTCGACACAGCCACTGCACCAACGTTGCATGCACTTTCTCTTCATATATGCTGACCTTAGGATAAAAATCTACCGCATCACCGCAGAAGAAGAATCCTGTATCAAGGCGTGCATGGTAGCATACAAAACAAATGGACAGAGGTAAGAAAGTACACCGGGCATTGCCGAAGCCTCTTGCCTATTGTAGCCCATAAGAACGGTATAATAACTTTACTATCACTAGGGGAGTTCTTCTCCGGGGGTATGAATGTTCTCTACACACAAAGTCACTTCCTGTGCCTTCAACACTGAATGGAATAACTTGGAACTTGGTATATACAATCTTTGGTACATATCTGTGGTATCCATAGATTCAAAATTGCGAAAACGGACCCCATTTTAAGATGGGATGCCAGAACATTTGTTTATGTGTCACACAAAAATCGTGTATCTGGCAGATCCTAAGCTAGCCACTTCACCAATCAGCCCAAATTACAGGATTTAAGACATTTGTATGCACACAGATGGACATGTGTCTTCCGATTGGTGAACATCGATACGAAAGGGTTTTAATTGCAGAAATACAGAGCGTCCTTCTCCGCGTCCGCCACCAAGTGTGACAGCATTGAGTCTCCGCTCCAAATACAGTGGCTGACGTGTCTGTCTTGCCGAAGCGGAGTCCCAACTCGCCGCTGTGACCTGGATGTGACGGATGGAGAAGAACACTGCTCATCTCAGTATTTCGATGCCGATGAGCTCTGTGCTCACATTTGGCTAGTTTGCTCTTAAGATGGGTGATAGGATATACTGTATTGCAAAGGTCTATGTCGAAATATTCCCTGAAAGTGAATTACTGACGGAGGAATTGGGGAAACACTGAATCCTGGAGAAGAACTCCCCTAGTGATAGTATACTTCGGATGCCATTTGTGAGACTGGAGCCTGTCAGTATGTCAGATGCTCTGTTATTGTATCACCCGCACACAGCTCCATGGTGTCCCACTGGGACACACAATCCCCTTTCGCGGTTAGAGAGCCTTCCGTGCAATGCGATGCGATGCCCCAGCCCCACAGCTTTCGAGCGCTGCGAGCTGAATGCCGAGCTTTGTGCAATACAAAAGGGCTTGCATTATGTCTAGCTAGACATTCACTCCATACTTTATTCTCTCTCTCTCTCTGTGTATTGCAGTATACTCGTACATGACGTCCAACTCAAGCCTCTCTCGCGTTGGACGATCGCAAACTCTACATCACAGTGACTGCGCGGCCTGCCTGATTCGCTCCGCGATCAACGACCCCTCCTACACATCATACCTCGTCGACTCCGCCAGGCGATATGCGCCAGAGTGCACTACTTGCCGCAGTCTCGTCAGGAGAGCAACTGTGCAGAAGTGGGTTAGACGGGGGCTAGGTATTAAGGTGCCTCTGAAGGTCTCGATGTCGTAGTGGAGGAGAGGACGGGGAGAGGGAGGCTGAGGAGCGCAGTCGGGAGCAGACCCGAGATCAACGAACCCTACCTCGTTGACTACGCGCCAAAGTGCAGTCTTCTCAGGAGAGCGACTGTGCAGAAATGGGTTAGACGAGGGGTGGGGATCAAAGTGCCTCTGAAGGTCTCCATGTCGTAGTGGAGGAGAGGAAAAGATATAGAAGGTTGGAAGCAGGGCTCCTTTGTCCAAAGCAAGCACTCCCCGGCACACCCATTGCTTACGGTACGCCGGTGGGATAGTAATTTTGTAGTCAACTATCTACTTTGAAGAGGATATATATGATGAAACTAGGGTCGAGTTTTTACAAGCGGTCTTTCCCGGTCCATTCCCCCGGGTGCTCCCGCCGTCTGTATAACTTCCATGATCATCAAGGGGTAGACACCGGGAGATGCCGAGACCCTATGTAGGGGGGGGGGGCCCTCCGATGCCCTTAACGGAGATTTATTTTTGGTTCGGCAAATGACCATTCGGAGCCCCGCGCAGCGGAAATAGCCGAAATTTAAGTATCCAACCCCCATATAAATGGTGAAAGAAGATATTTTTATCACGAGTGACAGAAAATTCAGGAAATTCGTGACATTACACAACGTGACATGCGTGGGATGATTAACTTCCAGAATATTATGGTATTGTATTACACATCTGTCCTAATATTCCATGTCTTCACTGTTGTCTCCAAGTTGATATAAATATACTGATATGCTCACTCTAACACACTATACAATATTTGCTTTTGATGCCATTATCAATCTTGAAGAGAAACATATGTCATATGTTTTGCAATAATTGCCTTTTTGAGCCGTGGGAAGTTCCTACGGGGGAGGGGGGGGGCTAAGGGGCCCTTAACTGAGATTTGTGACATGCGGTCTAAAAATTTATTTCTGTCTACCCCTTGATGATCATCCCACTGAACTCATTCGTTGCTTTGGGTAGTACAAGTGGGTCGCAGAGCTTGGAATGTGCTGGTTAAAAAACCTCCTCGAATTGAATAATTGAGACAATCTCGGCTCGATCCTCAGCGCCAGCGTGAATATTTCGAATGAATCTCAAAATCCAGCCCTAGTACTGGGGAGAAGATGGGATAGGACGCGGTCAAGCATTGCTCGAATCTCCCTTCAAAAGGAGACAACGGCCCACTAAAACGCCAACACGAGTTAAGTCAAAGTCGTTACTGAGCTGGATATCTAAAGCCGTCACTCAACTCCTGCTATAGTAACACAATCTTTACCACTGATCAGGATTTGATTCAGGGTAGTTTGCAAAGGCCCGAGTCTGGATGACAATCATCTAGTACGTGATGAATTTTCCTCGATATATTGTCCCTCATTAAATTACTGGAAGTGTTCTCAAGACGAAGTGAGTGCTTCCACTTTAAACGTTACTGCATAGGTCTCACCGACGGAGTTTCAACCAAACCGAGAATAACAGGTCTTTCAAAACGGCAGGGAGATAGCATGAACTGTCAGCAGTGCTCACGATGAATAGTCTATACTAATGCTGACATGAGATCTCCGGTCACACAGGAAAAGCTGGAGGGCGGTTGCCACTCGACAGCGCTTTGTGGGTCCACTTGCACGCCATGGGATCCTATCCTTATCGGGAACAATGTGTTGCGCGATCATGTGATGTACGCGCCGCGTATAAACACCGACCACATCTTCTAAACCACAAAGATTGCCGCCCTCCCCTTTACCTTTTCCCTCTACCTTTACGCTCTCCCAGCAACTCCTCGATGGTCACTGGCGACGGCGACGCTCGTGGACTCCGGAGTACCCTTGATCCCGACAAGTCGCCTGTACATTGGCTGGGCCACTACTGCACATGCCCCTTCGGCCATGTCGAAGATGATTTCGTCCGCAACACCGCAGAGGTCCTTCTCGGAGTCGTCCCGCAATCTCCTGGCATTTTTGATCGCTACGCGCCGTCGACGCTCGCGATGGGCGCCCTCATGCTCGCCCGCTTTCTCTGCGGGGCGTACATGATGCCGTTCAACGAGAACGAACAGGGTCTGGAAGTCATGATCGTCCTCGACCGACAATTCCGGAACAACCCCGAGCTCGTTCTGGATATTCCCAACCCATCGACGTTTCTTCCGTTGGACTTGGACGTGCTGGAGTTCTACAGATACGCGAGGGACTACCTTCCTGCGGTTCCGTCGAGCATGAAAGAATACCATAAGCCCCGGAACTTGAACTCTCCTGACCTCAAGATTAATCTGTTGTCGTACTCAACGGTGTTGCCCGACGCTGACCCAACCGAGAAACTCAGGGCTCTCTTGAATGTGAGAACCTGTTACTCTTGGTTCGTTCCATCTGTCTCACATTTTGAGGTAGAGTATGCAGATCTCGCCTGGAATCGAGGCTCTCTTAGATGTAAGAACCTATGATCCTTGGTTTGTTCCATATGTCTCACATTCTGAGGTAGAAAATGCGGATCTCGCCTGGACTCGAGGATCTCTTGGACGTAAGGACCTATTACTCTTGGTTTGTTTCATCAGTCTCATATTCTGAGATAGAGCATGCAGCTCAAGTGATACGGCTATTACGACGCCTCCTTCTCATATTGTACCATACGGAATAAGGTGAGCGTTCCAACTACTGCATACGTACAAATCCTTTGCTTACGCCTGATTGACAGTCTTGACTACCTGCTCACCTTGTAACAATCCTTGGACCTACCCACTATCCGAAGACGGCCACTCCACTCCCTTGAAATTTCCCTTATTTTTTGTTATACTGATCTAGACCTCACGCAACATCCGGTCCTTTGTACTCGTCACCTCCTACAGGTATCTGTATCTGCTCCACTCACTACGTGTATTGCTGTCGTTTCATCATCGCTTGGTTTCCATTGTAGACGAAAGAATATACACGCTGCTTTATTCCAACGCCGGCTTTCGCAAGTTTGTTTCTCTACGCATCGCGCTGGCCCCTATTTCGGGAAGAACCTGTTACTCTTATTCTGTTTCATCTGTCTCATGAGGTAGCTCTGTTCTCTTACTCAATGGTCTTTTCCCGACTCTGAAGACACAACCGAGAAACTCGGGGCTCCTTGGATGTAGGAATCTATTACTCTTATTCTGTTCCATCTGCCTCACGTTCTGTGGTAGGACATGCAGATCTCGCCTGACCTCAAAAGTAATCTGCAGTCGTACTCGACTGTTTTGCGCGGCTCTGAAGACCCAGGTCCCAGGCGAGAAACTCGGGGCTCTCTTGAACGTACGGACCTACCACTCTTGCCTCATTCCATCCGTCTCATATTCTGAGGTAGAGTATGCAGATCGGGTGATCCGGCCATCCGATCGCACTGTCCCGTTCTTCGGGAAGAAGCTATTACTCTCATTCTGTCCCACCGGTCTCACGTTCTGAGGGCACGCAGATCTCGTCTGGCCTCAACATCAATCCGTTGTCGTACTCGACTATTTTGCCCGACAGAGGGCTCTCTTGAACGTCAAGACCTACTACTCTTGCTATGTTCTATTCCGTCATATAGAGCACGCTGGTTCTTCCCATGCGGAAATTGGAATAGGTGAGCGTACCAGATTCTGCATACGTACAAATAGGAAAGATGTATGCACCTCTGTTCCATCGCTGCTTCGACGTAGACTTGAACTCTTTTCACGCCATGCGTCAGGTTGTGAGCGTTCCAAGATAGACTCTCCATTTTCACTATTTATCTCGCTCTAAAGTCCCTCTAAATCCGCACTACGGTCGTTTGGAACTCCGTACCTCGACGACGAAGCGAGAATATATACACTCGCACATACGTATATACAGCACAAACAATACAGGTTATAGTCCATTAGTAGTTAATCTACGCCAAACCAGTCGGTCCGGAGGGAGGGATATCAGTAGAGGGAGCAGTGGGTGGTACACTCAAAGATAGGCGTCGCGTCT
This sequence comes from Neolentinus lepideus HHB14362 ss-1, assembly GCA_001632425.1. Classification (NCBI taxonomy): domain Eukaryota; kingdom Fungi; phylum Basidiomycota; class Agaricomycetes; order Gloeophyllales; family Gloeophyllaceae; genus Neolentinus; species Neolentinus lepideus. The sequence goes on from KV425602.1 coordinate 50,407, forward strand.
GCAGCGCTAGAAATGACAGGTATTCGAGGTGCATCGGGCAATTACACTGTTTCCCGGCGGAACTTGACGGCGTCCGGCGGGGTCTGGTGGACGGGCGGGTCCGCGATGAATATATTATCGCCCTTCACATTGATGAACGAGTACTTCATCGAAAAACAAAAGCACCCATCAGCTTCTGCCAAACCCCAAACCCGAAACCATAACAAACGCACCTCAGCCAGCTCGGTGTTACTCTCCTTGTTATAATTCTGGTACACCAAGTTCGGCTCGGTCATAAACGGGCGGAGCCCCGCGTCCTCGAGCATCTCCCACCACCCCAGGAACTCGCTGAATTTCTTGCCCCACAGGTGGATCTCGAGCTGGAGCTGGCCGAAGGGAAGGGGGCGGCCGGAGGCGATGTAGGGTTTGATTAGGGAGGCGAGGGTCTCGAACTCCCAGCTCTCGATGTCGACTTTTAGGATGTCGATGTGGGTGTGGCCTATCAATCAAAGTAAGAAAAGGGAGAGGAGGCTGCAAGGGAAGGGAGGTACCGTTCATCCTCATGAGCGCCTCGAGCGTGAACTGCGACTCCTCGGGGGCCTCGCTGCCCGCGAGTCTGTACGCGCGGAAATGCGTGCGGCCCTTCACCGCCTTCGTGATCTGCGGGCCGAACGCGCTGACGGTAAAGTCGTACCCCCAGACCTCGCAGTGGCGCGAGCGCTCGAGCAGCTCCGCCTCGAACGAGGACTCGTAGTTGATGCCCACCGAGTAGACGATGCAGTCGGGTTTCTGCGCGATGCGCGAGAGGCCGCACGTCCACTTGCCGCCGTCGCCCATGTCGCCGACGCGCTCGAGGTCGTGCGGGCAGTTGAAGGCGGGGGGGAAGAAGTCCCCTACGAGCTGTTATCAGGAGTGGTGCACTTGTGTCGATATCACGAGTCGTACTCACAGACTGTGTATGCGGGCCATGGATCTTGGTTGGGTGGGAAGCTACGCGGATTGAGAAAGGATGTCGAAGTAGAGTGGGAAGTAGGATGCTCACGTGGCGATGTCCTTTGCTGTAGGGCCGTACCGCTCGATGAGCTTCTGCCTCTTCCTCAGCGTCTCCTGGTACACGAGCTCGGACCTGGCGACGCGCGACGCCAGGCTGGGGTCGTACGTCACGACAGAGCGCAGCGCGTAGCCCGGAACGCCGTCTGTCGCCAGCAAGTACATCGTGCCGACGATCACCAGCAGGGTAAAGAGCGAGTATCTAGGATGGCGCTGCAGAATCGACATGTTGGATGCGACGGGTGTCGTGGCAGGAGGAAAGACAGGCGGGCGCTCGACCAGTCGAGCTTGAGAGTGGGAGGAATGGACAGATGATCAAGTGTTTCCGACGTGTTATCCGGTCTTCCTATATTATTACGACTCACGCATCTGTTCTTGCTCCACAGGTATCACTACCCCGCATTCTAGGGTCGCAACGGTATTACAACGTATATCGATATGTTTAGATCCATTTCTTTCTTGCTTAGACTTGTCCCAGATAATCCTGATACTTGAACTTTGGCTGTGTTGGCAGTTGCGTGCGTGCGTGTAGTATAAGTGACACGGAATCCCACAGAACGTCGCCGATACCGATTTCGATCATAATCCTCAGGAACTCAAATCGGGGTCCCACTCCTGTGCCAAGACAACGCGGTACCGATAGCCGACCGCCACGGAATAAAACATATCGTACAAATTACAACATATCGTACGCTCACCACCCCAGTTGCTCGAGGGTCCACCCGTACACCTCCCCCTTCGCGTCTCCCTTGTTACACAACCTCTGTCCCCGGTCAAGCGCACTCACTTTCTCAACGTCCTCTACTGACAGCTTGGGTATCTGCACATGACAGCGTCAGCTGCCTCGCTTGACAGTACTAGTCATGGAACACTTACAATCAAGTTACTCTTCTGGTGCTCTGCGTTGGCGCTCTTGGGAACCGCGGCGTTGCCCCGCCAGAGGTGCCACGCCAGTATGATCTGCGCTGAGGTGACGCCGTACTTGGACGCGAGCGCGGTAATCGTCGGGTCGCAGCGGACAGTTCCGTAGCCTTCAAGGTTAACTAATATTAGCCACGGGACACAGTTCTTGACCTCCACTTACCCGTCGGCGTGTACGCAGTCAACCTGATGCCCTTTGCATCGCAGTACGCTTTGAGCTCGGGCTGCGCGACGTACGGGTGCAGCCTATCACGCCGTCAAATGACTGCGGCCAGATCGACAGGGACAATCCAGACGTACTCGACCTGGTTCATCGCAGGGACCACCTTTGCCGTGGGCAGGAGCACCTCGAGTCTGAAAGACAGTACTCCATAAATGCAAGGCCACTTTACGGGAACACACGCACGTCTTGATCGAATAATTGCTAACCCCAATCGCCCTCGCCTTCCCCGCTGCATACACCTCCTCCATCTGCGCCCACACCTCCGGGATGCTCGGGCTCTCCGTGATCCTGTAGTTGCCGTCTGCATCCTTCGGGTCAGGGTCGTCGTTATCGTAGACGTAGCGCTGCGGCCAGTGGACGAGGTACTGTATCGACCGAGGTGAATGAGTGACCGTACGACTGACAATCGAGATCGAGACTGACTAGATCAACGTAGTCGAGCCCCAGCGCCGTGAGACTCTGGTCCAGCGACTCTGCGACGATGCCTGTGTGGTGCGGCCTGCGAGAATACACGTATCTCAGTTTCGGATGCCCCGAACAATAACGGCACCCACGGCAGCTTCGTCGTCACCCAGATCTCCCCCCGCGGGACGCCCGACTCCCGAATCGCCCACCCAACGCTCTCCTCCGTCCCTTCACGCTCGCATTCAGCCGTGTACTCCGGCCAGAGCGACTCGGTACGCACCATATGCCCACGCGGTGTCGAGATGTCTGTACCCAGCCTGGCGGTGCATCAAATTCAACTACATCACCGCGCGCAACGCGATTCACCTTGAGCGCGGCGAGCATCCACTCCCGCGCAGCGTACCGCTCCCCCTTCGTCACGCCGCCCCAGCACCCCAGTCCTACATAACACAACACACACCCAAGTCGCATTAACACCTGACATGACTGAATTTCCAGAGACAACGCGTACCGATCCCTGGCACGGACGTCCCGTTGTTCAGCTCGAAAGCAGGTATAGGCGACATTCCCTCTTGCGGTGGATACTCGGTCCCGCTCGACGAGTTATAATATATGTCTCGGGCCATGCTGACTGATATCGCGCGCAGGGTCATATGGACCTATGATCGGTAGGTCCTCCCCCGAAGAATCCCCGGATGTAAGCGGTGTGGGGAATTGGTCGATACATGGGAATATATTATTTTGTGGTTAGCGCCCGTCACTGGGGTTTGCCGCGCGACATTTGCCTTTCTGGTTGGATGAAAAACATACGGGAGCCAATGAGGAGTGATTTTGTGAGGTTAGGGTTTAAAAACTGACTCAAGTCCAACATCATATTTCGTCTTTCGTTCGAGCATAGTTTCCCCCTCTAACACGCTTTTGTAGAAATTTTAAAAAAGTCCGGGCCCCTAGCATTTCTGCAGTGGCCCGGCAGCATTCCATTCCACAGAGTACATGCAGCGTAAACTAACAAGGGTCCCCCTTACCTGATCGTGCAGCGGACAGGCGTGAAGTCGCCTTGGTCAAGCGTGCATGACGACAACCTGGTAAACGGGTGTCAGCATGTCGGAGGCAGCACATGCCAGCTGTACTTATGGGCGAGCCTAGGAAAAGGGGTGTTAGTCTTCGACAGAGGCTGCCGGCAATAACCGTGCTTACATTGTCGTAACACGGGGCTAAGACACAGCGGGTGGACCGATAGAAGTCGTGGACACGGTTAAATGATCCAATCTTGTAGTCAGTGCCGAAAGCGCTGTGGCTCTATCTGATGACATCGTGACTCAGTAACGTGCCACGGTTATCAACAAAATAGCTTACTGATGGATTTTGAAGACTTCGAGAAAGAGGCAGGAACAGCACTCAGGTGCCGGCACACAAACTCAAATAACAGACGGAGTAAGCCCGATATGTTGAGAAGAGACTGTGCCAACGACAGACTCGTAGTGATCCAAGCAACAGAAAACACTACACAATGATCAGTAAAGGCGTGACTCGAAAAAATTAACAAAGACATACCAGCGAAGAAAGTCTGTAGTGGATGGCACGGATTCTCAGCGACATGATAGTCCAGCTACGATGGTGCTGATATCTAGCTCACACTCGAACCCCTTGGTTGATGATCTCAAGGCCAGGTCCTTGCGCAATGGTGAGGATGATTAGGGGAAGCAAGACGAGGGTCGAGATCCGAGGAGCACACATAACCCTACATTAACAGACAAAATGAGTTAGTGGTGGACGAAAGAACAAGTTAGTGTACGCACATACATTACGCGACACCATCCTCACCCGTCATCTGAGCGCTCTCGACTGTGACTGTAATGACTGCCGCCAATACTCCCAGTCCACCTCGATGAAAACCATGATAGTAGCGGGAACTGACCGCATGGTGTCCACGCCAGCTCCCGACATCTTGCTCGCCGGACGCATTTCTGTATATATATTGTTCGTGGGGGTCGCGGTGAGTCGATATAATGAAGACGACACTGTTGCAATGCCCGCGATCGTAATGGATAGAATCTGCCCGAACAAACAATTGCCTGACGACACGGGTGCCGCAGCACCATAGACAACAACTCAGACCTGCACGAATGGAGAGGTACAATCAGTGACACAAACCATAGACAACAGTATAACAAACGTACCCATCAGCTGGTCAATGAGCCGACTGCCTCCCTCTCTTTGACTATCCAGCTATCCTGCCTACTCTCAAGTGCGATCACCCAGTTGACAACCCTGGCCATGAACATCGTGCTCGCCGGATGCATTCCTGTATATACAATGTTGATTGGGCAGCCGACCGCCCCGTGTAACGGGCCAGTCAACGGAGGTCGCATGGTCAACGTGACCGCAAAACCTTCACGCCGCTAGTGTTGAGGAGGTGATGACATGATCGTCAGTATATAGTTTGTCGATCACGGCAATCGGTAAGAGACGCGGTGGAGACAGGCTGTCTATGTGCGTATCCTGGCAGCCACCTTGTCCTAAATAGTCTGCTTTCCGGATGAATTTCTGTATATACTTTGTCGACCGCAATGCTGAGTAGGGTGTTGCATGACCCCGTGTCATCGCTGGCAGGGTAGATATCTAGAGATATGTTTTGGACCACTGCAGAGTTGTTGTATGTTCCCGGACGGATGGTGGTAACGGCAGGTGTCGACAGTCGTGGGAGTGACCATGAACGTACTGCAATAGGACTCTGGTTATCGGAAACATTCTATACCTATAATGTCAGTCAGCTTTGTATTTGAGTGTGACAATGTTGCGCACCACACTTACCTCCACACCCTGGTCACCGGAAAATGATCTGTATATATTTGGTCATGTATGGACCACATTACTGGTGTTGGCATAGACGTCACTTTCTCAGCATGAGTTGTCGGGACTACGTTATATACTTGTGATATCAACAAGATTATTGTCATTATCAGCATCGAGCACTCCAACATTGCAGGGTAGACTCACCTCAAAGACCAGTTTCCGGATGATGATCTATATATACTTCGCGGTCTTCAAGATATTCACGAGATCCAATGCAGGCTGCGTGATTGAAGTGAGATCGCTGGGCATCATCACATATACGAAATATCAGAGGAGAGGCGGATAGGTGTATCAGTAGCGTCCTCAGAGGCATTTGCGAAAATATCGACAGCAAACTAGAGAACCCGTAAGACAAGATATCTCATATGGAGCTGGATCAACCACGCACCTATCTCATCTATGCTATGCGTCCCATGCCTGCTCATCAGTCCTTCATCTCTCACGCTACCACACAGATTGATTCTCCCGAGCAATACGTCTACAAATGTTGTGATAAGCAGGGGTGCAGGACACATGCGACTTAAAAGAGCACTTACCGTACAGATTGACATCCTACAGACAGGGAATCAGTCCCATATCCTCCAAGCCAAGGTCTTGAGTAGATGTCCAGTGTCGAGGCAACCGGTATAATATCTGGTTGTTTGCGCATTGAAACACCGACCTTCAATGATAATAAAATATCAAAAGCTTACCGAGAACCGTATGGATGCAAATACTAGACAAGCAATGCACTGCACAAGAGCATTGGTCGACGGTGCCTAGAGACTAGTGAGACGAGACGAGCAAGACGCGAAAAGTAAAACCACGCACACATGGCTTGCACAGCCACCACGTGCCTGTCCGGTCCTCTCGTATCGATCCAAACTCAAGGCCTTACCACTTTGCCTTGGGCTACCTCTGTCAATACTCCATTCTCCAGTCAGACTAGATATATCAACTTACTTGACATTGGAGTATATGGTAGGCAATCATCTGCCCGCCATGTCAGATGCCGGTGGAATGGATGGGTCGAAGGAAAGATGGATGAGGTGGATGGGACAGTGATGATGGAATGGTGAATGGACATAATGAGGGGCATAGCGAATGGTAAGCAATTCAATGCCAGTGAGAGCGCCTTTTATCAGACCATGGATTGTCCGATCAGCGGCGCTTGATCACCCAAGGGTCACACTTGTCGGAGAATACACAGTTCCTGTGTCTCAGCTAGAAGGTCTGAGGAATGTCGTAAGGTTGCAACAATTCATTCAAAATGCCGATCAGACCGCACATTGCGGCATGACAAGAGCTCTAATCAACATTTGCCGATCAAATCCCCCCTGGTTGCTGAGAAGACAATTTATTCTCAGAAGCCAGGGCAGGTTTCATCGGCAATTAGTCTATACATCTAGATGTTTTTTCCGCAACAACTTAAGTCCCGCGAGGCATTGCGAAGCTAATAAGTCAAAGCCAAGTGCAGTCAGCCAATAATAAGGAATCATAGTGAGGTTACACAGTAAAAACATTGAGAAATCCACCAAAAAGATCAACAATGACTCCATCCACCTGCCAGAGATACTGCAGAACCATCCAGAGATCCTACCACGCAATCTCCATGGTATATCCGAGCCATATGCTAACCGGAAATCAGTCGGATATCACCCAGCCACAGCAGCAATGCTGCCGGATGCAAATATATGGATATAACCCGGAATACACAAGTTCAGCACCTTCCCAGCAGCGATGAAATGAAACCAGATACATACTGAAGTTCAACAAGCAGAGACGAGTGATCTCAACCTTGAGAACCACGGCTTTCCTGGTCCTGAAGTGACCGCCACTGAAGAGTTTGATTAGATGTCACTTGGGCCTTCAGATCACCAGAGTGTGACAGCGCGGATTCAAAGAGACCAGTAAGACAAGTCTCTCAGAGCACAGTATCAACCGGGCTGCAGGGATACCTTGAATTGAGTCGGAGGATGATAGCATAGAAGCTTACAGGCGGATTACACTCCACCTATGCCGATTGGAAGATTCCGCAATAGGTTCAGTTAAATTAGATATAGTAGCAGCAGGAATAACTACACAAGCACGCTGTGTGCTCGTGCGGTTACTCTTGCTGCTACGCACTGTCTAGTGCACGACCGCTCAACTATTTAAGCAATCGTGGGTGCAGTGTTAACAAGCACGAGGTTCTGACTGTGATATTACCACCAACAAAGGATGATGTGGAGTAGAACAGATGAGAACAAGAAAGGGGCCCGAGTCACCCGACCTACACAGAACATGGGACTCGGAATGCTGGCCAAGTAGAAAGCAGTCGCTAGCCGAGATGAGCACATATAGGATTTTAGAAAAATGCAGGAAATGAGACTGAACAGTATTTCGAGGCGAGTCCATGGAAAGCGAGACATTGTGGCAAAGGACAAGGCACACCGATCGGACTTGACCAAAGTTGCATGCGTCTCGCCACAACATTCATCATATTCTATCTAATGCATCTACTCTTTTCACTCCGAATTGTCCCGGGCAGCAGGCTTTCAAAGGTAACCGAGAGGTGTTGTATTCAAGAGAAAGTCAAGATCGGGAATATTCAGTTTAATCTGATGTTTGCTTATCTTCTGCAGTGCGCGGAATTATCTCAGGCAACCAAATGAAGACGTGACGGGAGAACTATGTTCTGTCTGCAAACTGCCTCAAGAACAAGTGCGACAAGTATGTTGAATGATGGGAGATCGGGAGGGACGTCTCAAGGCACGACTGCACAGTCCAATTCAAGACCACGAACGTAGCAAAGGATGAGCATGAGTCCATGCAGAGTCCGTGCAAGATTGCACGCGATAATCATATTTAGCACACCAGAAAAATGATATCACGAAACATACAAGTACATTTGCATTGTGTTGTCACTGCCCAAGCTCACTAGACTTGTAGGGATTCTCTTTTGAACAACATTAGTTGAGCTTACGCCGGAAGGACGGTAAATACGACACTGATACCTCCTCATTCACTTATTCTCAGCTACTACTGGAGATGCCACTCAAAGAGCGCTTGTCTCGATTGCGTCGTGTTGCTATCTTATCATCTCGTCCGACTGACTCATCCGAAATGGCACCGACTCGCTATGGTGGTGCCTCATAGCCAACTCGCGTAGACTCCGCGGTATACAGCGCCACCAATGCCGGCCACCTTGGGAACGCAAACATTATGTATGGAAAGTAAAGTCGGAGTAGATTGCATCCCAGCCGATCTATCCTCACCTCACCTTCGGTCAAGATTCATCTCACACAGTTACCAGTCTCCAGGAAGTCGATCTCTGGTTGCACTGCCGCTGGTTAGCATTTTGGTGCTTCTGTGGACTTGAATCTAGATGGCGAGCAGCGGATCCGCATGGCGATAACTGTCATCATTAACCTTCTCGGAGATTTTTGCAGGGTGAATTTGCAATTGGCTGGATGCCAATTGAACAACGGTGCGCAAACAAGCTCGAAACTGCTCATTTTTGGGTCGACTGCAATGACATAGTTTGCTGGCAAGATATGCCTGACTACAGTAAGAAGTTTCATTTCGTCTATTGCTTGAGCTGAGATAGGAAGGAAATGGTGTAACACGCATTGAGCGCCCGGTGATTCAGGTCGCTCAGAATCTCGCTAGAGAGCCTTGTTTGAAACTTGGCAAGTCTGGATATTCACGGCACCCATCACCAGGTACGAGCGGCAAGAGCTGACATTCGCATTTCATTAAGTAATCTTCTGATAACGACCGGGCAGCTTCTAGGCTCCTGGTTCGATTGCAATGGCAAGCCTCGTCTACCCCCCCAGGAACTCGCGGGTGCAGTGATTGTCCGTAATTTCGCACTCTCAGGTACGTCTTCTGGTCTCGTAAGGAAGGTCGAGTAGTGTTTCACTAATTCGAACATTCTCGCAGTTTCGGTGGGACACCAAAACCGCCGTGTTTCGTCCGTACAATCCGGCTGCCGTCTCTAGTGAGCAACAGCAGTCCAGACATTTTCGTAAGTCCACGCAGGATCGGATGAATGAACACTAGCGGCATCCATGCCTTGTGGTGACGGACGGCGAGGCTGTTCGTACATTCTCTCCCCTGAATTTGTGTGCTGAACCCTACCCTTCTACTCAGGAATATGTGCTGCCATGACAGAAAGTCGAATCGCAGCATTCCACGACCCGTACTAGTATCCGATCAGTGATCGGACACTGGTATGGATCGAGGTGTTATTGATGCAATGTTTCGTATGACCACGGCCGGACTCTGTCACCGAGCATGTCAGGCAGAATACAATGGGTCCCCGTTGGAAGGTGGTTTCGAAGGGTGACCGCCTCATTATCGGGACATGAATGAGTACTGCCGTTGACATGTGGTGAACCTCTCAATTTCCGATTTCCGTGCCAATTCTCGAATACATACACGACACGACTTACGTGCGACGTAGCGGAGGTACGCCACACCTCCCTACAATCCCCGAGTAACTCACATAATTTCGATGGTCTAGGGCGATGCGAGGAACGCGCACATCGCAACAGCGCTAGAACATCACGCTTCTGCGCCGCTAGCACGCGTTTCATCTCTCGAACATTCGTACGTGATTTCTCCGTCTTTTCCGTTTGTTGATTGCTCACGTGCAGGTTGTCATTCAGGTATAAATGCAGGGAGGAGGCAGGGAGACGGCCATTGTTCCAGCGGACTCCTTCTTCTCCTCTCACCATCCTCTTGCATGACATCGCATCGATACGCGTTCAACGTCGCCTAGCGGGTTATGCGCTGTTTGGGAAGTGCTGTTGGCGGCGTTAGTTTGTCCGTCCTCACTGGTTTCATGCTCTGTCTTCGCCACTGTTGCAGTTGAGTGAGGGCTGTATTTCGACTGCGTGAGTGTTTGTGTTCCCGCTAATTGACGCCTAATATCCGTGTTTACAAGATGTGTTTACGAGCCTCGCTGCTACATTAGGCTTTTCCGTTCATTAGTCGACCTCACGGCATGCTCCTGTCCACCCCACGCTGCGTCGATACCCGGCGGGACGCAGGTGAGCACTTTCCGCACTGGGCAGATGTATCATCATGATCACACTCTGAAGTAGGTGCCTTTGAAGGTGAATAATCTGTCTTGCAGCGGTTTACTTTGTCACTGACAGACCACTATTACAAACGGACACTGCTCAGGCAAGTCCTGTCAGTTTGAGACAAAGCTTCAGGCTCGGGAGAATGACAGACACCGCAGAAGTTCCCGTGCGATTACGGCAAGTGTTCGCACCTTGACTTGCAGGTCTTCGTGTTCCTGGTACACTGACTATGCAACTCGTTCACCTAGATTGTAGTCGCTCAGTTTACTTTACAAGTTTACAAGCCATCAGAGCAGTACTTTACCAATTCTCAACATACACGAGTAGTCAAACATTGTGTTGCAGCACTGGACAAGCAATTCACGGCTGTAGGTATGCGTCATTTCTTTTACGCTGTTCACACACTCATAGATGTCTCAGGACTATGATTATACGAGGTCCGTACCGTATCCATTCTCATTGTCAGTAATGCACTAATCAGACGCACAGACTCATTCTTCTATTTACCCATTGATGTACATGTCTATAGCGTACCTGTAGCCTTTCCGTTGCCAAGCAGACGACGGAGACTCCCCGCGTGGGTCGAGACCGTCCAATCGCGCGAGGCAGTAGAGACCGCGTGCCAACGGGTGGTTGAGCGTGCGGGAGTGGCGTTGACTTCTGCGAACGGTAGAGCCCACCGCCACTCGCCATTGTGAGGTGCTGACCTGCGCTGGCACCGCGGACGGGCTCTGTTCCACGAGCGTTGTTGCCGACACTCGGATTGTCGCACCAGTCAGCTTCGCTCTGCGCAAACGCTGTGGTCCGAGCTCGTCTTGCACGAGTACGAGTCGTACATGACTAGGCCGATGCTTCGAGAGCAGTGACGGTAGATCTCGCTCTCGTGCCCGATGTCGTCTTGTACGAACACGGGAGTCAGTTCGTGATGCGCGGAAGCGTCTCGTCGCACCTGCCCCAACAGCCAGTGCTGTCCTGTATTACCCCCTTGACATCCAGCGGTGTCCCTGACGCATGGCGCGAGCGCCGGTGCGCAGCGCGAGGGTTGACGCTTGTACGCGCTGACTGTCGGCTCCACGAATGATGGCTTACAGCACGCGAGCAACAAAAGCCCTGGACACGGTCCGGGCTGGCGAGATGCACAGTTGGTGAGAGTATGCGCCCATGGAGATCGGTGTTTTCTTACCTTTCTACGCGAGCACTCGCGGCGTCAGCGAGCGGCGATGGTCGTGACGTGTGCGCTGGAGAGCTGTGCACGCGATGCGGAAGTGAGGACAGCCTGTACAAGCACAGACGTCGGTTCTTATGCTCAGGCTCGTCAACCTTCGGCCTGCTCCAGCACGAGTGACACCTCGCAGCACGCAAACATGTGCAGGGACCTGAATGATGGTGTCAAGGGGGAAGCACTTACTCATAGCAAGTGATGCCTTCCTAGCTTCCGAGGCGAGCAACCCCGGCGTCGACAAGTGGCGTCCACGCTGGAGAGAAATGCACGCGGGGGAGTAATGTTCGTTGCTGTGGTGCGTCGAGGTAGGTGAGTGTGGTGGTCGCGGTTGGAGGGAAGGGCGGTGTAGACGCGACGCCTTGTATTGCAGTGAACGGAATGTTTGTGTTCGGACACGCGGAGGGTAGGATAGATTTGAATGTAACTTAATAAAGTTTGCAATATACTTGTGATTGCGTACCTTGCAGTGTTCTTCCTACTCGTCGCCTCGTCTGTCCAAGTGTTATCTCAATATCCAACTAACAAGTGTGATGTACGCTGTAGGCCGATACGAGCATCACTGACCCCAAGTATCGTCTGAGCATCGATACACGTGTGGCGAGCATGTGCGCGAGAGTATCAGCGTATGGGGGGAGTGCGGAATATAGCGTGAGGATGGTTGCAGAGCAGAGTGAGGCGAGGATGTCCAGTTTAAACGCTGCCTGCAGAATTCAAGGAGAGTGCTCACGTGGCGATGTCCTGTGCGGTGCCTCTGCCTCTTCCTCAGCTCGGACCTGCAGCTAGTGACGTCACGACAGAGCGCAGCCCATCAGGAACTCAAATCGGGGTCCCACTCCTGTGCCAAGACAACGCGCTACCGAGCTGACGTCACCGCCACGGAATAAAACATATCGTACAAATTACAACATATCGTACAAATTACAACATATCATACGCTCACCACCCCAGTTGCTCGAGGGTCCACCCATACACCTCCCCCCTCGCGTCTCCCTTGTTACACAACCTCTGTCCCCGGTCCAGCGCACTTACTTTCTCAACATCCTCTACTGACAGCTTGGGTATCTGCACATGACAACGTCAGCTGCCTCACTTGACACTGGTACTGATGGAACTCTAACAATCAAGTTACTCTTCTGGTGCTCTGCATTGGCGCTCTTGGGAACCGCGGCGTTGCCCCGCCAGAGGTGCCACGCTAGTATGATCTGCGCTGAGGTGACGCCGTACTTGGACGCGAGCGCAGTAATCGTCGGGTCGCTGCGGACGGTCCCGTAGCCTTAAGTTCACCAATTTAGCCTGGGTACCACGGGACACGGTTCTTGACCTCCACTTACCCGTCGGCGTGTATGCAATCAACCTGATGCCCTTTGCATCGCAGTACGCTTTGAGCTCGGGCTGCGCGAGGTACGGGTGCAGCCTATCACACCGTCAAATGACTGCGGCCAGATCGACACGGACGGTTCAGACGTACTCGACCTGGTTCATCGCAGGGACGACCTTTGCCGTGGGCAACAGCACCTCGAGTCTGAAAGACAGTACTCCATAAATGCAAGGCCACTTTACGGGAACACACGCACGTCTTGATCGAATAATTGCTAACCCCAATCGCCCTCGCCTTCCCCGCTGCATACACCTCCTCCATCTGCGCCCACACCTCTGGGATGCTCGGGCTCTCCGTGATCCTGTAGTTGCCATCTGCGTCCTTCGGGTCCGGGTCGTCGTTGTCGTAGACGTAGCGCTGAGGCCAGTGGACGAGGTACTGTATCGCCCGAGGTGAGTGAGTGTCGATCTGTCCGACTAATCATGCGAGACTGACTAGATCAACGTAGTCGAGCCCCAGCGCCGTGAGACTGTGGTTCAGCGACTCTGCGACGATGCCTGCGTGGTGCGGCCTGCGAGAATACACGTATCTCAGTTTCGGATGCCCCGAACAATAACGGCACCCACGGCAGCTTCGTCGTCACCCAGATCTCCCCTCGCGGGACGCCCGACTCCCGAATCGCCCACCCAACGCTCTCCTCCGTCCCTTCACGCTCGCATTCAGCCATCTACTCCGGCCAGAGCGACTCGGTACGCACCATACGCCCACGCGGTGTCGAGATGTCTGTACCCAGCCTGGCGGTCCATCAAATTCAACTCCATCACCGCGTGCAACCCGATTCACCTTGAGCGCGGCGAGCATCCACTCCCGCGCAGCGTACCGCTCCCCCTTCGTCACGCCGCCCCAGCACCCCAGTCCTACATAACACAACACACACCCAAGTCGCATTAACACCTGACATGACTGAATTTCCAGAGACAACGCGTACCGATCCCTGGCACGGACGTCCCGTTGTTCAGCTCGAAAGCAGGTATAGGCGACATTCCCTCCGGCGGTGGATACTCGGACCTGCTCGACGAGTTATAATATATGTCTCGGGCCATGCTGACTGATATCGCGCGCAGGGTCATATGGACCTATGATCGGTAGGTCCTCCCCCGAAGAATCCCCGGATGTAAGCGGTGTGGGGAATCGGGAGCCCGACGTTAATCGTTACCCCAGGGTATTCTTTGTGACGCACTGGTCATCATTCGTTGGTATGCACAATAGACGTGGAATATTTATTGATATTGGCGACTTGATGCCTTCTAGACAGGTCTATCTGCCTAATCCCCCCGAGTCCGTGTGCCCGACGAGACTTGTACTTGTACCTCCAACCGCCAGTGGTGCGCCCGGACTCTCGCCGGTGAAAGTGCCGTAGAGTAAATGCGAGCGGAGAGGGAGACGGCGACGTGAGGGATGGGCTGGGGTAGCGTGCTCCGCGTTCCTCTCCCCATCCGCCCCACTGTGTTAGACTACGAAACCACGACATCGAGACCCCCTTCAATGCGACATCGAGACCCCCTCCAATGCGACATCGAGACCCCCTCCAATGCGACATCGAGGCCCCCTCCAATACGACATCGAGCACCTTGAGCCCTCGCCCCCATTTCTGTACAGTCGCTTTCCTGACGAGACGCGTAGGGTCGTCGATCGCGGCAGGGGCCCTTCGTCGGACATTTATTCATGCCTTGCAGGTAACGAGAGCACTGGTATGTACAATAGACACGACTATCGAATATTAGCCATGCTTTACCGTTCACCTGGAACATAACACCCAGAAGTCGGCAGTTCGCGAGGCAGGAAAGTACGTGTAGACTATAGTTGCTGTTCTCGCGGGTTTGTGGGTACCTTGTGCGGCCTGAGGGATTGCTGCGGTCAGCTTTGTGGCATTTTTGGGAAATTATCGAGATGGGAGGGACGGAATTATTGGGCGAGGAATTGCGAGTCCGGTTTCGGAGGCACTTGGTAGTCAGCGCTATAACCGGAGAATGAGGGATACTATGGTGCGTGACATTTAGTCACCGCTACTTTTGTACAAGACATTACCTAAGCTCAAAAATTGTCCAAATAATTATTCGTCTGGTGGAAATGATCTTTTTGACCAGGGGATGAATTACACCAGACGGATTTTTGATAGCGTCAAGACTAGATGAGATATAAATTTTTGGTATCTCAATTTGGCCACACGCTATGGTAGCAAAGGATCTGATAATGATAATATTTTTTATAATATCTCGCTGCCAGACAAAATTGGCCACTGTCACAATGTAGCGGTGACTAAGTGTCACGCACCATACCATTCCGGCTTCGCCCACCACCTCCCGATATTGTTAGTCACTCACAAAAGCTCTCTCCACTCACGGCCCCCTCTAGTTTTCTGACCAGAACCTGTCCTGGTCACTGGGACATCTTCGTAACCGAGGTCACCAACAGCGCACACCTCGCCCGCGCACGCGTTACCCGGCGCACCCATCACTTTAACGAAACCACACCCACAAGCATCTACGATCCCTCCTTCCTCTTCTCCACCATGCATCACAACGCGACGATGCGTCTTCCTCTCAACGGGGACGTCAGCGACAGCTGCGGAAGGAGGTGGCAAGGTGCGTTGATCCTGATCGGAACCAGCTCGTGGAGTATAGGTAGTAGTACGATGAGGAGGATTGTCGCGAGGCAGAATACAGCAGACATCAGAGGAGTGGACCACTTGGCTGAGTTAGGCCGCGGAGATCAGTTATTAATCCTGTATCAGTATGGGCGACAACCAATGTAAGGGTCCGGATGGAAAGAAACGAAGAGGACATGACCGTACATGCGATGAGGAGTACGTGCCAAGGATGGTGCATTCCTTGAGATAACGCTCTTCCATGCAGCGGAGGAAGAATCTGGCTGTGCTTCGCACCACGTCGCGCTCCAAGAGGTCGGGATCATTTTGAGGGTGCCACTGTAGGTACCAATCAAGCCACTCGTTGTGGTCCCACTCCTCGCTGACACATGGAGGTCTCTCTAAATGGAGATTCTTGATGGTGCCAACAAGCTTGGAGACTTCGTCTGGTTCTTGTTGTTCGTCTTTGATTGGCGACTGCTCGAGATTCAGATGGTCAAAGACTGTGATCAAGGCGGAAGAATAAAGGTAGTTCATCTGGATGAAAACGTAGTGGGAAGAGGTTGTGGCTCGAAAGTGCAAGGAAAGAGATGAGATCAACTTTCTACGCGTCCGATCACATGACCGTGTTATGGTTCTTGTTCCCGTTACGGACATTGATATTGCAGCCACCTGGGACAACAGTTCGGTGACACATCTCAAATATCTATTGTTAGCATTCCAGATAAGGTGCAGCAGATCAGCGCTGGAAATCAAGAGTTGTCTGCGCATGTTTGAGCTTCGAGGTGCATATACGATTAGAGAGCACGGATCCTGACTCGATATTCCATAGAAGTCCATTTGAAGGTGGTCGTATGGAAGAGAACAATATCAAGCATTTCCGGCTGTACTTCGATTAATGTCGTGTCTGCTCAAGACTGACATTAGTTCCTACAAAATTGAATGCACTATCACGGATTTATGTTGGAGGAAGCCCCTTCATTACAAGAACGAGACGAATGCCACAGGGTTTCTTCCACCTAGCGATCCTCTACAAGACTAATTACATCAACATCGGGGACGCCTAAATATGTGATCTACGATGCCAATGAATCTCGTATCTGGAGATGAACCACACATTTGATTGGCCCGTCTCAATCGCATTCACTGTTACCCTGAAGCCAGTATATCGTCTTGTGGCCCTCTGATGTTCCTGACGACGATAGTGCTCACACCGTTGATGTCGTGGTATGTCCATGCCGCGCACAATGCGATCCAAACAATCATGTTACTGGAGCGATGTTGTCTTGAGATGTAGCGGTCGAAGATGTTGACCGTCAAATGACGCGTTTCTCGACTGAATTCCAGAGAACATTGTTTGTCGATGAGCCAGTCAACGAGCTCTGCCTTCGCTATCAGATAGTATCACTGGCAAGGGCATCGGACTATGATGACTGCAAGAGCGTCGGTCAAAAGCAAGACTGGAGCCGCTGGATTATGGACGAGAGGTGTCATAGCTCGTTTGCGACTCATATGTCGTCTTGCTGGACATTCTGAGCGACCACGGAGATAATCCACGCGACTTGTAAGACATACAAGTGCCAGGAGACGTAGGCCCTAATATAAAGAGACAATATTGCCTCGCACTCCGCAGACAAACCCAGTTCGTCTGTATCCTTCGCGCGAGCAGCCTGTTCGTCAAGTGGTAAAAGGTCACCATTGGAAGAAGGATGTGGCGAAGGTTTGACGATGATATCGGTACCGTCCGACGTCGCCTGTTCATCGAGTGATGGGTTGCCCTTGGAAGAATCACGAGGTGAATTCTTGTCAGTGATCTGGGTACCGCCCGACGCAGATTCCACCTCGATGGAGTCAGCAGAGGGAATCCGTCGGCCACCGTCCTCTTTGTAGAACTCGATGACGGTGAATGCAGCATATGCAGTCTGTGGTTGAGAATATTTCTGCACAATGAATTTCTTGCTACGATCGGAAGAACAGTCTTGGATCTGCTCCAATGCATAGAAACATTGACGAATATCTGCCGATTCGTTCCAAAGCCTAATTGGTTGGCCGCATATGACCCGCGCCAGTAGGAGCGCAGCCTGAGCTTTGCACGATGCTGGATGCCGGATGAACTGCTTGTGGCACAGAGAGAGTTCCAGCAGGTAGCACGCGATGTGCTTGATCCGGTCCTCTTCATTCTTCGTACAGCATAGATATAGAAGATGTGAGACTGCATCTGGGCAATTGATGCGCCAGTTCAGCACCTTCAAGATTCTGAGTTCAAACGTTCGAAACTCCTTCGCCTTGTATAGGTTGTCGCAAGCCTGGACGAGGTCGTCTAGGTGGAGTTCGCGATGCGGCGTTTCTGAGAGTTTCGAGGCGATGTACAATGTTGTAACTCCGACGAGCTGATAATGTCGCGGTGTCAGGTCGAATTCCTCATTCGTCATGTATCGGTCTAGAAGATCCACAGCGACAAAGAGGGTTTCAAGCCTGAGTTTGCGCCGATACTGAATCTCTGACAGATAATCAATGAGGATGGCTCTCCATGACGATCTAATTTTACGATGTCGATCGATTTTCTCGACATCGGGAGCAAGCGCTGGGTCACGCTGGAACGAGCCACAGCTTTAGAATACGATGTTGATAATGACAGAAGTTTCATACCTCCAATTGCAAATGATACTCGATAATATCTGCACCATATTCACTATTCAGTAAATCCCACTCTCGGTTCAAATCATCCTCATTGGCCACTACATGTTCATGGTCCCCCTTCCGACTTCGCTTGGTAGGCCGACACGCGTCAGTGCTGGTGTCTTCTGCGCGCTTTCTTCTGAGACAAGATTGAGAAGCCATGTTGATCAGTGCAAAAGTAGACGAGGGTGTGCGTGCAAGTGGAAGAAGAGTAAGAAGGATCGCGTATCACGCGAGGCGTGACTCCAGTGTCACGTGTCTGCATCTCCCGTCGCGCTTTGATCCCACAGCGTTCCGAAGTTATCTTGTCAGAAGGCGTCATGCTCGACTGTCTTACGTCGTCTTAGCATGGATAAATGCTTCTCGATGGCTCTCCGAGTCCTGCTCAGTCGAAATCACGGCCTGCAACAACAGCAAGCATTTACGCACAACTATCGGGTGCGTAGCGCAAACATTGCGTCTTGGAGAAAACTCGTAGAAACGAATACCAGCGTCGAACTGTCGTATTGCAGTAGAATTCTGGTAACATCATGTATCCGTCAGTAATCCGTATAGATCTTCCATATTTCCTTCCACTCACCGGGCTACTAGGGGCGAAGGGCGATCCTACGGTTCTATACACGCAGTGCCACATTCAGGTCGAAGAAGGAAGGTTACTCGGGATATGACCGGCGCTCAGATCACCGCCTTACACCTCACTGGCACCCAGCTTTCTCTGAGCCACCGTCAAGCTTTACGGCGACACAATGGTCATTATCTCGGCCACTGCAGTTAACAAGGTCAATAGTACAGTAATTCGCACAGTACCTCTCGTTCATGATATTCACAGCATCATAGAAAGCGGCTAATACGGCGTGATCATAGCTGTTCTGAGCCTTCTTGACGGATGGTGGAACATTATCAGCGCCCTTCGAAAGAACAACCTATGCCGCCTCTCTAGTCAACTCTGTGTGGGACATCTTAAGCGGCCAGAATGACTGAGGACGTAAGTCGATGCAGCTTATAAGAATGGACGGTGTAATGCTCACGTTCATTCATCTAATCCAAGGCCGGTGTGCCACCTCAATTGCAGATCCTCTCTGATCCTGTCGCTCATAGGCAGTCATCCGCCAATGCAAGGTAGGTTCGACCTTATCCTTCGCGTGGACTGAATTATAATGACGTTTCCTGCAACAGTGATATCACTGTATACAACATGTTGTGGAAACGAACGTGGATTGTGCTGTCACGTCTGGGTATGAAGTGCTGCCGAGTAAACACGCCAATGAAGAAAACCTTTCAGTGTCGCGTCACTGCTATCTGAGGAAGAAAAGGCAACAACACATTAGAAAGGAAGTCCGGGATACACTCCGCGAGGATAGTACCCTGGAGGGAGCGAGAATGGACAGACATGACATTGACCAGAGCTTCCTGCCCAGATCTCATCTACGCAGCGGTAATGACCTCGTCTTGACATGACGAACCTCCTAACGGCTTATTGTCTTTTCCCAGCGCGAGACAGTCAGGGAAAGGGCATAATCAAGGTATAGAAAAGCGAGTCCGGAAACACGAAAGCAGGTAGTTAGTATGGACAGAACCTGCAGGCCGTGGCGTTATCATGAAGAAGACCATGGATCCCTGGGTACTTGCAAGCAGCGGCGCCGACATCATTGCATATTGATCTTGGACGGGATTCCGCAACAGTTATTTCCATCCGGCCACCCTCTCACTCGGTTTCGAGATACACAGGCAGCTGAAGCGACGCCCTGATGGTACCCTGTCTCCACAAGGCCTAACCCTCCAGCATACTATGCCGGGAGAGCAGGCAAGGATGCAGTCGAAAATCGCCCAAGAATCACGACTATACGGTCGTGCTTCCTCGCCGATAACCACTCTTTCCAGCCTCAGCCTCTATCGAAGACGGAGCCAGCACGCTTCCAGGCCTTCCGCTTGCATCTACCCTGGGACAAATAGTGGACCATACGATCTTCCAGATGTGTCGCCGTGCTCCGAAATTTTTACTCGCCTTGTCCACGCACATACATCCCCTACTACCACCTTGTCCTTGTTCGCCCTTGTTCCGCATGGTCATTCCATTCGCCGCGTCCTCGGTCCAAAGCAATTTGAAAGACGACCAGACATCTACCGGGGGTCAGAAAGACAGTAACAACCAGGCATTTGTCGGTGATACAGTGGTGTTCGACGATGTCACAGTCGTCGACCAGGAGGGAATCGGGCAAAACCGGAAGTCGCCGAGCCTTCGTGGCTCAGACGCTTGAATCAAGAAAGCATCACGAACTTTGCCATCGCAACTTCAAACAAGGGTTGCGTTCGCATCGCATCTTATGCCGGATAGAGAAGCTCACACAACATAGGATGAGATAGTGAGAGCGTATGCCAGAATCGCCTTCGTGCCCGCGACAGCTGTACACTCCTGCGAGATTGGGTCACCACTCGCTGACTCTACCTGTACTCACTTCCGAGACTTTTCGCAAGAAGGAATCACGCTGATTGGTATCCAGCAAGTCCGCCGTGCACGCCTAGCTGACCTGCACTTCGTGATGCGTTCTGAATTGTCTTCTCTCTGGAGGAAAGGAATAGTCGCGAAACGCACCCCTTACGCTGGTGGTAATTGGCGAGTAATTTTCTACTTTGGCTTTCATTTCAGAGGATGGTACAGTCCCGAAATATCTATCAGTAGCGACGCCCGTCAGTTACGGCCTGTGCTCAACCGTCTGTGCCAGAACAGCTCCGTCGAGACACTCTGGACGAACAGCTTCGACCTCCAATCCAAGTTACTCTTGAAACTTTACGGTGATATTTGTCCCTTATTTTATTGATTTACAGAATTTACAAGAGATCCGACCTCTGTCATGCCCACTCCACTGCCTTCACTTTGTCCGTATTCTGTCACTCACTTCCATTCTAAACCTTCTGCGCCCCTTGATGTGATGTACTGTAAGTGACGAACCGCTCCCTAAATTCGGGTACATCGACTCACTATTCATTCAGTCGCGCTTGTTCTTCGGCGGTTCGCCACATGCACAGTTCTGCCAGGAGCATCCGCTGGTAGTTGTCTGGCACTTTGCGTTGCTTCGTTGAGACTACGAGAGGTGTGTTAGAGTTCGGCATACTTTCCACGCATTAAACATACCATTTGTCTTAGTATGCTGCTTTCGATGGAGACAAATAACGGAGAGACTTCGTTGTCTGGGATTTAAGGTGCGCAGACCCTAGCTTTATACGTATCAAGCCCACCTCAATTGGAGCTCCGTCAGGCGAGAGCGGGCACTGTCCCTACGCTAACTCGAACGTTACACGCACTTGTGTAAGAGCGATTAAACTATGGCTCGACAGGAGTGAGGTCTGATAAGATCATAAGTCAGTGCCATAGCCAATGACATTACGTATCTTCGTAATAATGTGCGCTTTCTTCCTTATGTCGCAGAATTGGAATGTTGGAACAAATTTGAAGAAATTAGGCGGAGTCTCTGTGATGCTTCCGTTCACCCCACAGCTTCTCACGTTCCCGCTCGGGAGCTACCCAGCCCGACATATGCTTTATAGCGGGCCCACTACGTGTGCTGCCTTGGCAGGAGTCCGGGTAAACACCCAGCATCCCAATTTCGGTATTCCGAACGATCCTACTGGTTGAACTGCACTTCGAAAGCATGAAGTTGGAGCCCCCGTATCTTGCAGATGTATCCTTGTACGTACCTACCCCTCTACCCTAGATATCGAAAATTGAACAGGAGATCGTCGAAGATCAATGTGTTTTCATTTTTCTTGCTCAGCTAGATCCTTATCGATAGACGACAGCTGCCGCATACCCACCTTTGCCACAACCATGTTCTCCACAAAGACAGACGCATGCTGAACCTCTCTCAGGTAGTCTACATCATGAACCTCAGACGTAGAAGCTTTTGAACCAGGAACGAGCGTACTGCGTGCGGCTATGTTCCCCATGAGTGATCATTATCTGTTGGGCTACGATGACCATCGGCGGATACTGCCGCTAAGTCTTTAGGAGCACTCATCGAAAAGGTGTTGCGATCACTTCCCTTGCGTCGACTACCTTTTCAACAAGTAATCACAAGTGTAATCATTCTGTCTCTAGTGTCATCCGAATTTTAGATAGATGTTTAATTCACATGTTATTCGACTGAAGTTAACGTTCGATCGCTGTGATACATTGTGGTTGGAAGAATCAACGAGGACGTCTACACGGTCAGGGCACCCATTTCATTAGGAAGATGTTCCGCTTTCGTCCATCTTTTTGGGTTTAAACATCCAATAAACACTAAACGGTCCGAGTATGGAGTATTCAAGTACAACCACACGGGTATGAGGTAACGAATCGGAGGTTATGGTCGCACAATAAACGAACGAGGAATATGTAGATGAGCATGATCATTGATATGATAAAATTATGTATTAATTGATGTGCTTCGGGGACGGTGGAGGAGACTATACCGGGAAGCTAACTTCAGTATTATGAGAGTTCAATCAAGGATTAGTGAGAGAATGGAAAATGACATACTGAATGCAGCCATACATTTATATCGGCAAATGAATCCCGTCCACGACTAACCACAATACATAGAAGCTTCCTAATCATAAAAATAAGTAAAATTTGGAGACTAAATACATTAGGTCACATACTTGCATCTCATAATAGCTCCATTCCTCAAATGAGGCGCTAGAGAGACTTATACTTCATTTCCGTCGCGAGAGGTATGCGTTCATACTCCTCCACAGTGAATGGGATTTTACCCATCAAGTTCCTGGATCCACGGCCACGGACATTTTCGCAGAAGTTTTCCATACAACCCCAAAATATAGTGTAGTCCCATTCCTCGGTGAGACGATTGGTGTCGTTCTGGTAGCACCGGTCCAGCAGATGCATGACCACTAAGCCTGCTTCTGTCTCTCCGAAGGGCGTTCGACCCTCTCCCATAATAAACCGCGTCAACATCAGTGCACCCATTGCTATCTCTTCGGGTGGGAACATGCCCAGCAACAGGCACTCCTTTTGATAGCGCTCCTCGTACATGCGAACAAACGTTCTGGCTGTTCGCCTCTCTGTACTGTCCTTTTCACAGTCCTCCTTTCCCTCAGACCACTTCAAGTAGTGGTCGAGCCACGTATATGGGTCCCAAGGTTGGATGGAATGGGGAGGCTTCTCCAACCGAAGACTGTTAACTTTCCCCGCTAGCGCGGAGACTGCGTCCACCTCTGTCGCCGATGTTGCAAGACTGAGACGACTAAGACTGGCCGCAAAAGAGGATGAATCTATGGAGCTCATCGAGAGGAAAGCCACCGGACGAGGTTATGACGAGAACTTCGAGGTGATGGCGAGAGACGCGATCGATCGCGGCAGAACCCTAAAGCTTAACACGCGTTCGGTCACATGACCGGGCTGTGAACAGCAGCTGGCACAGAATCCAGATACCAATACGTCCATAGTCAAAGTACGTCCAGTGCTCTTGAGTGATCAATGATGAGTGATTGTGTCGAGGAAGTTGAGCTCTCATCGTAATCCGGGTCGTTCCAGATTCAAGAATGAAAGTCTTATAGATATTGTGATCCTGCTAGAAAGGACGAGATATGAAACAAAGATGATTTACTCCATTACATGCTGCCAAACTCGACAAAAGGTTGATTTTGTGTCATCCTATAATGAGCGCCCCTTCGAATGGCTGATGGACGCTTGAAGCTACTAGAGGCCTCCAGTGCATACCCAACCTTGCGGTGCAAACATGCAACGCTGTCTGATCTAATAATCTACAATCAATATGAAATGATTAAATGAGGTTCATTGTTACTTGCACTTAGAAGAAATACTGATGCTCAGAAACGTATCAGCGATGGCATAGTGTTGCTACAGTACTCGACTCCGTAGTACGTACTACGGGCATTGACTCATCAGACTCCAGAGATCATCCTTGGGCTCAACGTGATATGCCACTTGTACTATCTATATCTGCTTATACAAACGGCCACATCAACAACCCACGTGATCGAAATTCGGAACATATAAGCGTGACGGACCGTGACAAAGACCCTTCATTCGTCTTTTCCGTTCGCCACAGTAGTCTGCAGATATCACCTTCATCTTTTTATA
>KV425602.1:75800-214793 GCA_001632425.1 Neolentinus lepideus HHB14362 ss-1
CGAGGGTGCCATGAATGGTGCGTCGCAATACGCTAGAGATCTACTCGTGGAGCTATCGAAGGGCCTCTATCGTACCTCGAAATATCTGGAGAAGATGCATGAAGACGCCTACATCATGTTAATCAAGCACCGTAGATGTACGTATGGGCTCTCTGAATGGTACAGGGTACTAACCTTCCACTTCTTTTGTTAGTGGAATTCCACATCGAAAGCCGTCGCTCAACAAACCTCCTCTTGGAAAGCGAGGACTCCACCAAACGCCAGATCCCTGACCCCGGGCCCCAGGATATCCTCAATCTCGTTACTCTGGACGCGTTTATCCAGAGGGAGATTATAGGTCCTCGTACTCGCCCTCCGCCAATAAGAGACCCAATCAGAGACTTATTACGAATGCCTGTGCCCGAACGCAAGCGATGGTGGGGCTCTCCATTCAGTGACCGCGAGATCGTATTCTTGCGATGATCACGATCTACTCGTCGGTACGCTGGCTCCTGTTGGAAGACAGAAATGTCAAGGTGAACTAGGAGAAGACGTTCTGAAATTAGATCGAGACGAACGATGCAAGTAAACTGGTGACGGACCAGCAGATACCGACACTCGTGAACATGACGAGATGTGCGGTGGACTTGTCGCACGCGATGTACGCATACAGGCAATCAACTTCGTGTTCCCAAACATACCGTCCAAATCGTCCACCCGTCCCAAGCTTGGATTTTGAATGCAACCGCCAGATAGCGTTGTCGACAGTCGTTCGTTCTGCGTCCTCTTCTCGGACCCCTCCATGTTTGGTGGCAGGCTACATTTGTCAAGCATCAGAAAGACACATGCGTGCAATGCCGATCGCAGGCGAGGATTGTCAATGAAGCAAGGAAACAAAAGCAACAAACGTACTTGAAACCCAATTCCCTACAACTAGGTCTTATGACTGTAACAAGACCCTCTCACGTCAACCTCATCACACAAATATCGGGGAATTTGGAGATCTGGTCGACTCGCTCAGCTCTCTGCCCAACGATGGTTCCCTCTGCAGTCCTGCTATTGCTAGCTCCCCTGCCTCCGGTCCACACGCCCTGAGACAAACCAAATCACGACGCTCGTCACCCCCGACGGACACTGGCAGCTCTACCGACGGAAGTTCTACTTGGCCCGCATATGCATCGTCGTATAGCCCGTTCACCCTTTACCCTTACGCTATGTCCGGCACGTCCCTCATGTACCACCCTCCATCATCCGTGATGGAATTTAACCTTCCATCTCGGATGATGAAGAGTGGGAGCGTGACTGTCAGCTGGGACAAGACGGTGGCAAGGCTTTGATTTGGAACAACGATCTCGATGTGCATGAGCTGTTGACATGACTCTGGGGAGGTCTACTGGGTGCGAGTGATGTATGGATACGGGGCGGAGAATTTCGTATTCCAGAACGTACGGCAACTGCACCCACCACTCGTGATATCGTCGGCCACGAAAAACTCACTCTCCACTACGCCGCCTTTTCTTACTAGAACCGGTGCTGGTCGCTCCCACGAATGGATCATCTTCGTAACCAAGACACCAGCAGCGTCAACACACTCTCGAACCCCTCGCGCCTGCCTTACCCGGAGAGCGCGTAAGATGGTGTTGCAAGCACTTCACAGAGCACGCGATGCCCTAACGAAGCCACCTACAGACATCTTCGACTCGTACTTTGTCTGAGCCACCATGCCTCACAACGCGACGATGCGTCTTCCTCTCAACGGGGACGTCAGCGACAGCTGCGGAAGGAGGTGGCAAGGTGCGTTGATCCTGTTCGGAACCAGCTCGTGAAGTATAGTACGATGAGGAGGATTGTCGCGAGGCAGAATAGAGCGGACATCAGAGTAGTGGATCACTTGGCCGAGTTAGACCGTGGAGATCAGTTATTAATCTTGTATCAGTAAGGGCGACAACCAATGTAAAGGTCCGGATGGAAAGAAACGAAGAGGACATGACCGTACACGGGGTGAACTGCGCGGTGAACATCGTCGGCTTCGCATCGCGTGAGAGAACAAGAGGAGGCGTGGCAGGAAATGAAACACACAAATCGTTCCCGACCACGAGCCTGCCTTTCCCAATTATCAAAATGGGACAGATACGGCGAGAGCGATGGTGCGCTGGTGTACATCCTGGTCCGATGTTAGGGGGTATTGCCCACCCGTACTGCGAACTGTAGGATCGGGCGTCCTTCAGCTCGGAAGGGTTACTTTAAACTGGGTTTATGGTGTTCACTGGTTTTGTCATCTTCGGTCTTGGTACTCTGGAACTCGAGGATGAGAAACGAAAGCTCCACCTTCCGAACGTTCGTTGGATTAAACCGTCATTGTCATTCACCGTTCCGACGAGTGCAAGTTCATGACAGTAAGCACCCACGGAAAGGAAGGCGCGAGAGCCGGAGTACATTATTGCAATCATACTGTCTTCTATATTGCAAAATGTACCTCGCGCTTTCGTTCTCCCAGACCATAGGAGGCGCCGGCTCGGCGGCGGGAGCAAAGGACAAGAGGTCGCAACGCCCGCCTCCTCGCACACGTAGAGGCGCGGTCACACCTCCAAGGACGACGAAGCTCGGCGTGGAAAGATCTGAGAGCATGGCCTAACGCACCTTTGTGGAGTACATGCCCAGGCTCAGAGACATTGCCTATCCGCCGACGAGCCGTCTAGATGGAAACATCGGTGTATACAGCAAGTGGAAGTCGCACGCCGAGAGACGGAGTGAGGCCGGGGATTGACGTCTAAACAGAGAGATGGCTTAACGATGTGCAAGTATCGAGTATGTATCGAGTATCGAGTGTCGAGGTTAAGGAACTCGAAAATAGTAGCAGACGATGGCGATGACAGCGGTGCTTCTGAGAGCAATAATGGTGCGACGATGATGGCTGGTTGAAATAACCCAGAGACAATATGATTCGAGCGCGCTTGCCCGAAGGGCAATCGCGTAGAGTACAAACTGAAAAAAATACATCCTTATATATGATTTTCTTATCAGTATATCAGTATCCCAAAATGGGCACCTCCGGTGGCCCCCCTCGTGACCGTCCCGAATCCCGAAATCCAAACTGTCCGGGGTCACCTACTCGGACACACTGGCTACTCGGACAGCGGGGCTTTGTCTCGCTCCCTACCCCTCATTGCTATACAATTTATACACCATTTGAAAGCCCTCATTCGACTAGACATTACTCCTGAGTTTCAGGTCAAAGTCTCCAAAATTGCTTGAGATATACCTGTTGTTGTTGTCAGACTTGCCTGATTTGGTGGTTTCAAACTCCGCCGCGGCCCACCATCTCATATCCTTATGCTTTCATGCTCTACAACACTGTTGCTATTGCTCAAGTTATACACTAGTTCACTCTATGGATCCTTGGCTTTGTCTTGAGTCCCTGACTCCATGGATTCAGCTGTATTGAAGGTCTCTATGTGCCAGCCATTGCTGCCACTCTCTGGATTTCGAATGACTCAACCTCCAGTGCTTTGAAGCCTCCTCCAGCAGCAGCCTCGATAGCTGATCTCATGGCACTTGGTATAACTATCAGGATACAGTCTTGGTACACACTACAATTTTTACTATAAATTTATCGGTGTGAAAAGGTGTCGGGGATTCAGTTCAAGTGTACCAGTGGTGGAAACAGGACAGTGAAAAAGCAAAAGGGAGATTTCATCATTGACCAGGTGTTGGCTTTCTGGGACTGTATGTATCATTTCTTTGGTCCAAATGATGATGTTTTGGCTTGGTTCAAGTGGAATAAGTCTTGTTCTATGAGTGTGATAACTTGATTACGAGCGGGGCCTGCCTCAGCCACCTGGATCCTGAGGTTGGGGGCATGCTACAACAGCCCAATGGACTCTCATTCAAGCCTGGAATGTACTGAATGATAGTCTGGCATGCCATGACAGTTAATGGAATCAGTTTCAAGTAAGTTTTCTCTTCTGAAACAGTACCCATGCTTGCT
Organism: Neolentinus lepideus HHB14362 ss-1; assembly: GCA_001632425.1. Classification (NCBI taxonomy): domain Eukaryota; kingdom Fungi; phylum Basidiomycota; class Agaricomycetes; order Gloeophyllales; family Gloeophyllaceae; genus Neolentinus; species Neolentinus lepideus. The sequence goes on from KV425602.1 coordinate 79,768, forward strand.
GTCCAAGTAGATGGTCTTCAGCCACAATAGACATGATGACCAATGAAATATTCCTGGCACTTGTTACATCATGCATAAAATTTGAAAAGTACATAGGAGTGGTAGATATGATAGGTGCTGACATTTTGCAAGTAGAATATGAAGTATAGTGAGCACAGCAGGTATACACACTAGGGTGTCTGAGTATGGGGTCCTTGACAGAAGGTCTCCCAGCATCATGCAGTGTGCACCGAGCCCCATGTCAGCAGGGACGCCCATATAACCTTCAGCTCCAGCGAAGTGATGTGTACGATGTTAACTAAAGCTCGGGACGTCGAACCACAGCTCTAGCCAACTGCCAGCACGTATGATCATGATTGCCACTGGCGAGATATGCGCCTCGACGCGGTGTTGGGGGATGGGAGGGTAGAGGTGGTGTCGATGTGGCTCGTGCATATGCAGTCTTTAACGGTCACCTGTATGGGGACAGTCCTAGTATACGGAGCGGTTATCGAGGGAGACGGAGAAGGAAGAGGAAGATTGAGGGTCCACGTTTCTTCACATCATATCTGCCGTTTCAATATATAACAGTTCCTTAACATGATAATTAGGGCACTTGGTGTAGTTGGTTATCACGCCCGCTTAGCATTATATGTATAGTATGCGGGAGGGGACCGGTTCAATTCCGGTAGTGTCCATAAAAGGTCCAGAGAAAAGTTTTTTCTTGTCCGTCTCCCCATCGCCCACGCAAGGCCGTCAAGAAGGCTGCGATGTACTTTCTCGAAACAATGCATGTCTGAGTGTCGAGTCCTCGACAGATTATACGCTCCGAGTGTTCTCCCTTCGTCTTTTAGGCGGGCCCGGAGCAGACTGAGCGCTGAGGCGCAGACGGGTGTCCCTCGTGCTTAAAATATTCAACCTTGAGTTGGTCGCGCGCATATAATCCATTTCACTCTGCGTACCCACTTGGCGTTCACGAGGATATGCGCTTTCGGTCATTTCCAGAGATCTCGATCGAGGACAAGTGGCTGTGCAGATGACGGCACGTCATTGGCGACATCGTTCTTGCTCGCTCTCGACAGTATTAATGCTGCGTTATGTTGGCCCAGGTAGCACCCCACTGCGCCTCTGCGCAACTTCATCGCGAGGTGTGTTGACTACATACCCACCATTTTTATCGCCAGCCAGAAATTTGATCACGCTGGTTTAGATCACTAGATGGCGGCAGACGGCACTAGTCCTGGTCTACTTAAGCTCAAGGACGGCGAGTACACAAAGCTCGACGAGTGAGATGGGCTAGGCATCAAGATTACGTCGACACATGACAGACAGTAGTCAAGTATTGCCATGAATGGACACGCGAAGACGGGGTACAAAGACTTTGATGTGTATGGCGATGGCGGACAGTGAGCATGGTCATCTTCGTGCTCGCCATCGTTCTTTTGATTCTTTCTTTGTCCTCTCCTCTTGTTTTTCATTCACTCATCCTCTTGCTCGCGCTTTTTTTCCCCGCCTAAGAGATCACAACCGTGTCTCTGATGGGAGAGGCTGAGACGAAGAGGTTTCCAATTGTTTCCTCTCCAGCGAGGCGTCGCAGCACATTCCCCCTTTAAGCTGGGAGCTGTAGAAGGAGAACAGAGATCTGCACGTCCATGACATCTCTTCGTCAGCTTTCCCTGATGGGTTCATACTTCCTGCTTCCTGCTCCCTACCTCTCCCTCCAGATCACTTTTACCTTCACCTTCTTCAATCCACAGGGAGAGGCCATAATATCAGGCACAGCTGGACCCGCTCTCCTCTCACTTTTCTCTATCTGGGAGAGATGAGCAGAGGTGGATATATATTCCATATTGAGGGATTGGTAGCACCCCTGCAATATCGCATATATATCCGCCGTGTTCTCGTCTCACCTCCCGCCAACGATATCCTGCATGTATGGCTATCATCTCTTCTATGCCACCTCACTCCTCCTCCTCTACCCTCCTTTCAAGTTGCGGGGCTTGTGGTACTCTTCCATGCTGGACGGAACCCCCTCACATGTCTGAAGAACCCTCGAACATCCAAGTCCAATGCCCAATGTAAGAAAATTCGATAGGTTGGGAACACCCAGAGTGAACTCTGGGTCATTACGAAATTGTCGATTATGACTTCCAGCCTCTTTTTGTTCTTGTTGAACGGCATCATGTATGTCGTGCCCCAAAATAGATCGAGCCCTCGGAGATTGCGGAGTGACAATTGTCGTTACTGCTCTCAAGGGGTTGGCTTGCAAGGGAGAGAAATGGTTTGTTCAGATGGGCTCAATCGATCAGATCAAGAGTTATTGGTCTCTCGGTGCGTGGAAGAATCTCTTTTAGCGAAACACCTGCAACTTCAAGTTCCGTGGTAAATGAGATTTTTCGAAGATGGCTATATCATATCCATCTGCTCTAATATGATTGCATGCTATTGGATGTTAGGTCTGTCTACAGGAAGTTGCTTCATTCGACTTGGTTCGTCAGTCACTTCTAGAAAATGGTCTTTGAACTATTTGAAGCCGATTACTTGCAGTGGTAGTCCCGCGTGCAAAATTCCTTTGCTTAGGTCCTACTTCCTCTTCAGCACGAGAGATCTCTGATTCAGGTTACAGAGAGATTGGTCAGGGTCCTGTCAATCTGTGAGTGAGAAGATTCAAGGGCAATCTCAGCTGAGCACTCCTTCTCAACCAAGGTCCGACTGTTACAGTCGTGAAAAGCACCCGTACGATTTTGCTGTCTGAAAGTGACCTTGTCGTATTCTTTGCTGAGCTTGACTCTCTACTGATTGCACGAGTCTTGTTTCTCTTTCGGTGGCATTGACCGACGTCGCAAGCCGGCACGGTTCAGACTCGCCCCGACCTTTGACGTTTCCATCGAAATGAGATGCTTCTTCCCAATGAAGTCTGTACAAAGGTGTGAAACATATATTTAAATTTGTCATGATGAAAGAATGTATGATATTCATTGTTCGTCGCGGTAGACGTGCCACTCGAAGGAATTCTGCTCGTCCCCCGTGAGCAAAGACAATGAGCGAAGACTGCCCTGGTTCTTTATACACCTGCAAATAGATTGTTTCTGTCAATGATTCTTTGATTCATTTACTTTCAGTCGTAAAAAGGGGGAGCACATACGTACCCTCCTTATAACACCAGCATATTTCGTAGATATCCCATGAAACCAGCACTCTGTCTTTCGATGCTACTATATCTCTTCATGAATCGTGATCACTCAAGAACACTCATCCTACCGCCATATCTCAATATTCTGCAGGCGCCAACGACCAAGTTTGCCTTGAGCTTCCCGCGAAATCCGTCGTTAAGCCACAGCGATTGTGTCACCTCAACACGTCGAAGGCCTCCTTTTCTAGACTGTGATGATTTTGGAGCCTCTCGGGTGTGTAAGAGGTCTGTATTTCTGCGAGACAATGAAAATCTATTCTTGACACTTGATACCTCAGAGATGGTCGGTGCCTGACTAAAATGTTCCGCGCTATTCTCGGGGAAGTATTACAGGTGCGACTGGGCGGTAACGGATGGCCACGATTCAATAGCGCTCTATGGAAATCTGGAGTCGAGCCCTGTCACACCGCGTAAGCTGCATTCTCATTCATCTTCCAGCTGAGGACACCGGTTGACTACTTGCTCCCTATAGAGACCATGCTTCTAGACTTGTCGATAAAGTCCAGGAGTGTAATCTGGATAAGGAGACAATCGCGTCCGAGTGACTCGACTATGTGTCATTAACACAGTCACGTCCTCGTCCTAGAAATGCAGCTGTGAGATCTTCCAGTGCATATATAGAAATGACCATCATGTGAACTCTGGATTACCAGTTTCGATACATCACAGGCCACTCTACTCAAGCTCAACCTGGTGAGTCGTGAAGAAGCAATATGCCGATTTATTTGGGGTGCATCGTAATACGCTAACTATCTTGTCAAAAGGGCTCTATGATATCCTGGGCTTTGATCCGCGGATATACTGGCGTCTAAGACAACAGTACTTCAAGCCCGACTTGAAATCGGACGTCGAGTACCGCATCTCAAGCCTCTATCCTGCAAATATCAAGGATGATAGCATTCCAAACATAAGCAATTTTGTCATTAACATCCGTGCCTCAATTCTGAGAGGTGGCCGTGAAGACTGGGAGTAACCTTGACACTGGCCAATATTCAACTATGTGACTCATGGCACAAGGTCGACCCACTCACAAGTTCTCCGTTGAAATTCTGCTAAATCTCATAAAACTCTATGTTGAAAATATATCAGAAACTGAGCCACACCCCTTTCACTATGGATGACTTCAGATTACACATGTTTGACGATGGAGGGATGCCACCCGAAAAATTATCGTGTTAATCAAGCACCGCACATGTAAGTCTGGTTTCTGATATCTCAATAGTATTATAGTACAGTGCACTGACCCACCGCTTATTCGATTAGTGGAATGTAGTCATCCAACAATGTTAATCATCCCTGAACCCAGGCTCCATCTCGTGTGCGTGACCGAGATCGGCGCACTCTCTGATCGCGCACGTCTGTTAGGGAGCACTTCACTGAATACACAATAGTTGACTGGAACTATCCGGATGCATCTTCACTTCCTACGGCTTCTTCGCCGCACCGTTGAACGTCACTTGATGCGTCCACCCACTCGTATTCCCTCTCAATGGGAACGTCAGTGACCACCGCGGAAGGAGTTGGCAGGGTGCGTTGAGCGGATAGGCTGGTATAGGTAGGAGTACAACGAAAAGAAGAGTGATGGGATTGTTGCGGTACGGCCACCACTAGGCGGAACGCTCAGTTAGATCGCAAAGATAAATTATTAATCTTGTATCAGTGATAAAGAAGAAAAAAGCTTCATGAATGAAAGGATCCAGATGGAAAACGAAGATTCGGCAGTGGAATGTGACTATGCAGAACCGTACATGGCGTGAAGTGCGCTGTGAATGCCATCGGGCCTACATCAAGATTCAGAGCAGGTAAGGAGTTAGGAGCTGACTTACATTTAGTCAGCGCGGGGCGGGTTTGGGTCGCGTCTGCGGTCAATTTTACATGCGTAGCTTCCAGTTGGGTCTCATCTGCGGCCGATGTCAATTTGCCATACCTGACGTCGTCTTCCTCGCGATAGCCTTGATGAGAGCCTCAATTGGGATGTTGATGTTTAGTCTGGCGAGAGCGCCCGGGAGGGAGGCGACATCGACGATCCGAGAAATATCAGCCGGAAGAGGTGGGGGCGACAACAATATTACAAGTAGTGGTGGTAGTACTAGTAGTACCAAGTACTGAAGCCAAGTTCGACTCACAACTCACGGCTTTCGGTCATTCCCGGAGATCTCGATCGAGCACAAGCGGCGCGGCGACGCCGTTCTCACTACTCTCGAGTACTCTGCGTTATGCCGGTCCAGTACTTGTCATCCTCGAAACAGGTAGTACGCCACTGCTCTCACGACTTGATCGCTGCGTGCGTTATCCTACATATACTCACCACCTCGATCACCAGTCGAAATTTGATCGCGCTGGTTTAGAATACCATAGCAGCAGACTGCACCTCTTTCTCTCCTAGCGACCACCAGCCCGGCAGTAGTCACGACCGAGAAAAGCACGAACGGACGTGCGAAGATGGCGGAACCAGTAGGTAGCAGTGAGCCTATTGTGCATGGCGATGAGCAGACGGCAGACAGTGAGTATAGTTATCTTTGTCCTCGTTCTCTTTCTTTGTCCCCTCCTCTTTTCTTCCCTCTATCCATGTCCTGATCTCCCCTTCCGCCTACGAGATCGCAACCATAGCTCCGATGGGAGAGGGCGAGACGAAGAGGTTCGTTTCCCCTCCGGCGAGGCGTCGCAGCACGCTGTCCCTTTGCTTTCGTGGACTAAGTTAGGGGTTGGAGGGAGATCTACACGTCTATTGAAATCTTTTCGTAAGATTGTCCTAGAGGGTTCGTACCTCCTACTCCCTACTCCTTATCTTAAGCTTCCTCTCCCTCCGGATCACCTTGAATATTAGGTACAGCTGGGCCCGCTCTCCTCTCATTTTCCTCTGTCTGGGTGAGACGAGCAGATATATATTCTATATTGAGGTGTTCGCAGCGTCTCCACGATATAGCATATATATCCTCCGTGCTCTCATCTCACCTCCCGTTACCGATATGCTGCATATACGGCTATTATCTCTCTTGCGACATCTCACTTTTCCTCCTCTCCTCTCCATTCAAAACAGTCCAGAGTTCCGCGCTTGGGTCGGGTCAAATCGTTAAGAAAATAGGCTAATTTTGAGGTAAGGCGAGTTTCGTGGTTCATTACCGGGCTTGTGGTATTCTTCCATGCTTGATGGAACCGCAGGAAGGTGGTCCCTCACGTAAAACTCTTGAACGTCTAAGTCCAATGGAAAACAAGGTCATTGCGGAATTGTTGGTCGAGGATGGTCATGACTTCCGGTCCCTTTTCGTTCTCGTTGGATTGCAAGGGAGAGGAATGGTTTGTTCAGATGGGATAGATAAGAGTGAGTTATTAATCCCCTCCGTGCGTGGAAGGATCTCCTTCAACGAAACACCCGCAACTTCCGCGGTAAATGAGATCTTTCAAAGATGACTATATCCCATCCATCAACTCAAATCTATTGGATGTTAGGTTGGTTCAGATACGTTCCGCTCGCCGTTTAAAAGTTGTTTCATTCTACTTTGTTCATCAGTCATTTCTAGAAATACAGCCGCAAAACGTACCCCGTGTGCCGCCTGAAAGTGACCTTGTGGTATTCTTCACGACACTGGTCGTACGAGTCCTATTTTTGTTTAGCGTTTGGTGGCATTGACATTTGACGTTTCTATCAGAATGAGATTTTCCTGCGCAGTGGAACGTGTACAATGGTGTGAAACATATATTTGAATGATGAAAGACTGTGTGATATCCATTGTTCGTCGCGGTAGACGTGCCACTCGATGCGATTCTACTCATCCCCCCCGAGAAAAAACAATGATCAAAGACAGCGCCGGTCCTTTGTACCCCTTCAAAGAGATTTCTGTCAATGAATCTTTGAATCATTTGCTTTCAGTAGGAAACAAAGGGGAGCACATACGTACTCAAGCGAAATCTCCTTATAATGCCAGCCGTTTTCGTGGATATGGATATTCCATGGAACCAGACGCTCGCTGTCGACGCTACTATCTCTTCATGAATCATGATCACTCAAGAACACTACCCCTACCCACCATGCCTCTACCATCCTCAGGCCTCGTTCGCCTCCGTGAGCTCTTGGCGAGACGTGTCATTGAGCGATGCTGCCACTTCAACACGTCGAAGCACTCCCTGCTAGACAGTAATGATCCTGCTGCGTATAGCGCGCTACAGAGATCTGGAAATGTCGCCAGAGAGGTTTGTCGATGTTTCATTGGAGTTGATATTTTATTTCTTCGCTGACATCGCCCATATCTAGAAACGCGACTGGTTCGAAGAGCAGAAATACTGACAGCCAATGGCGTAGAAGAACTGCATCGCCCGGTTCCTCAGATAACGAGCCCTCTGTGTCCGGAGAAATTCGGGTTATGCTGACTCTCGACAGAGAACGAAGAAGATACTTCATGCCGAGGTCAGTATGCCGATCTTCGTCGCCGCTCCACCTGTCACTCAATACCAGAGCAGGTATTTCTTCAGTGAAGGGAACCCCTCAGTGTATTTCTCACTTCAAGAGAGTGTGGTGAATCTTGCATTCTTGATCCATCAAAACCTCGAACATGGACTGCTCGAGCGCATATCCGAGTTGACGGGAGAAAGATTTGTTCCTTAATCATCTGCCGCATCGACATTGACATTGACTCGCGTAAGTATTCCAGTTGAAGCCTCGCCCGCTGGGATACTGCTCAATCAGTCCCGTGCGCATAGAGTCATTGGATCTGACACTCTGATGTCCTCATTCAATGATCCCCCACTCGCTATCACAAGAATAAGAGGCATGGGATGAATTCACTCGCTGATACTGGGGGGAGGTGAGAATGCACTTACGGGTGGCCGTACTCGACAACTGCAGCTACCCACCCACCCATCCAGCTCGAAGGGATGCGCCGCTATATTCTCGGGAAGCACAGGGCCATCAAAGACTACATGGGATGGCCGAAAAGAGGACACCGTGGTCGCTCCTACAAATGGCAGTGGAAATGGACCAGCGACTCTGAATCATCTATCGGATTTTGGAACTCCGGAACAGACTCTGTACTGGAGATGGACGCTCTCATCGCTTTCTTTAACGAAGCTGCTACACATCGGATCCAGTGCATTGACGGGAGAGCATGGACGGGTTTGTCCATTCGTCATCTGCTGCATCGACGTTGACTCGCGTACTCTAGTTGGAGCTTCGCCCGCTGGGATAGTCCCGTGTGCATGACTAGTTGCGCCTTGCCTGGCACAGAGTATGCGTCCTAGTCGGCGGATCACTAATCTCCGTCTGAGGATCAGGGGACGTGTGGGCGCCAACGACTTGTGGGAAATACGCATTTGTATGAACTTTATATTTATACGAATGCGTGTTCCCCAGCTGCTCGCACGGTGCCCATTATCCCGACGTGAAAAGTTATAGCAAAGGACTCGCCCCAGTGCAGGTCAGACTGATCATACTTCTCAGCTGGATTACTGATCAGATCATTAATACAGATGAGAAGTATATAAAATGCGCTCATCGAGATGACTGTCCACATGGCGGGAGCTCCAGCGCTCGGGTGGGCGGGATCTGAAGAAGTGTATGGCCTTTGGTTCCACCACGACTCGGAACTGAGGACCACCTGGTTACTTTTTGGTCTTTGGGGTTCGTCGAGATGCGCTAGCCATCTTGTCGAAAGGGCTGTATGATATCCTGGCCTGGATCTTGATCCGCGGATATACTGGCAACAGTACTTCAAGCCCGACTTGAAATCGGACGTCTCAAGCCACTATCCTCCAAATATCGGATAATATGAGAAGACTCATCGTGTTAATCAAGCACCGCACATGTACATCTGGGTTCTGATATCATAGGACAGTGCACTGACCGGTAGTCAGCCAACAAGTATCCATTCATCTCTTGTGCGTGACCGAGATCGCGCCTGCCTTACCTGGTGAGCGCGCACGTCTGTTAGGGAGCACACGCGATAGTTGAATGGAATCGTCTTCGCTCTTTCGCCGCACCGTTGAACGTCACCTGAAATGTCCACCCGAGCGTATTATCTCTCAACGGGGAGGTGGCAAGTTGCGTTGATCCCACTCGGGAGCTGCTCGCTGGTACAGGAAATTAGGAATGTACGGCCTGCGGACATACAATGGATCACTTGACGAGTTAAACTGTGAAAATAAATGAGTAATCTTGTATCAATTACGTAGTGTGGGGCGGGGCGAATATTATTGCAGGTAGTGGTAGTAGTACTGAAGACAAGTTTGAGTTGGTAGGCTCGTGACCACCCTCTCGTAGCAGATTGAGGGCAGAATCTCGCTAGAGAGGCTGGTCGATTTGGCGTGGGAATCCGGTATACGCGACTTAAGTCTGTTGCCGAAGCTCGCCGCGCGCGCCACCGACAAGCCGATGCGACTCCGACGTGGTGCCGATTGTAGTCGTTTGTAGTCGAGTAAGAATTTTTGTAGTCCAATCATTATTTTTGTAGTCGCAATACAAAACGCGCCAGCGCCGCGACGCGTCTAAGTCCACTTCGTCTCGTGCTCTCTCGTACAATAACTTGGCTTACTCTATGGCTTCGCAATAATGGATCAGCTTCAACGAATAGATCAAACCCTTCGTAATCTGGCCCAATCAACTCCCGGTCTTTTTTTCTTGCTCGCTAGCCATGTGCTTCCGTGGAACTCGATACCCTCTGCTACTTTTATGGCTCAGCTCTCGTTTAATGAAAAACTCGACATCTACCGGGTCTGTATGCTATCGTTTCTTCTCACTGTCGATGGCAAGAATATTGTTCCTCGAGAATCCCAACTGCGTGGGCTTCTGGCTACGATCCGAGGTCAAGATTCTGTGGTTTACGTACTGGAAAAACTCTATTCATGGTCTTGCCTCTGCTTTGGGATCTCAAGTCTGTCTCGGTTATTGTATCTCCATTGAAACAACTTCAAAGCAATCAAGTACGTATTTATGGGATATCTGTGCCGGCATTATCTAACTCACATTGTCAGGTTACGGAAATGATGCACTCGTTTGGTATACCCACCATCTGTATTAATGAAGACACGCCAAATGACAAAGAGTTATGGAAGGTATGTCATATCCCAGGAATAGAAGGGTAGAGTGCATAATTCTGCGGGGGGTACGTATATTGCACATAGGGAGAAATGGGGGATGAGAGTTGGGCTGGGTGATGAGGCGTTGTTGGAACAGCGAAAGGGTGCTGTGTGCTTTGATCGGTGCATATTTGCTGATATGCCATTACGAAAGGTAGCCTCAGTTACAAGAGTTAATGTGAGAAAGCGAGAGAGCTGCAATGTGACAGGATAAAGGCGAAGGCAAGTTAGGGCGGCACAAATTTTACTAAGTCCAAGCTCCTGTGCGCGCGCGTTGAAGCCACTTGTAGTCGACTACAAATTGTTTCTTACTAGATCTCGATTGTCAAACTCCGCAGAACTCAGCTCAACTCAGCACCATCTCAGCTCGAAAACGTAAGCGGCTACGCGGCAAAATAGAGTTAAGTCGCGTATACCGGATTCCCACGCCAAATCGACCAGCCTCTCTAGCGAGATTCTGCCCTCAATCTGCTACGAGAGGGTGGTCACGAGCCTATTGAGTTGGTCGTGTGCACATAATCCATTTCACCTGTCACGGTCATTCCCGAAGATCTCGATCGAGGACAAGTGGCTGTGTGTCATCGGCGACGGGATCTGCTGCGTCAACCCCGAAGCACGCCACTCGAGCCATGACTTCATCGTCGCGTGCTGCGCCTCGATCGCCAGCCAGAAATTTGAGCGCGCAGGTTTAGATTACTATGGCGGCTTCCTCTCCCAGCGGCGTACCCACCACCGAGAAAAACATGAACGGACGCGCAAAGACGGGGAACGACTTTGATGTGTATGGCGATGAGCAGACCGCCGACAGTGAGTGTGTTTTCTTTTCCTTCTGCTCTTGACGAGTGGACAGCTGTATTGTGGTGTACCTGCAATATCGACTATTCCTGCCACATTTATCTCCTCCGACCCAACTAACCCACCCCTCCAGTCAAATACCGCACGATGCACTGGTGGAAAGCCGCCGCCCTCATGCTCGCAGAGACCGTCTCCCTCGGCATCCTCTCCATCCCCTCCGTCTTCGCGAGTCTCGGCATGGTCGCGGGGTGCATACTCGTCGTCGTACGTGTGCGCCCTTCACTGGCAGTAATAGTCTTACCTGTCTCCCCGCCAGTCCCTCGGCGCCGTAGCCACAGCGACTGGATACCAGATCGGCCAGTTCAAGCTGCGCCACCCGCACGTGCACAATATGGCCGATGCGGGGATGGTCCTCGGCGGGCCTGTCTGGCGGGAGGTGATTCTTGACTACTAGTGTTGTTATGTTGTTCTTACGCATCGACGTCTCTATCATTTCATCCACCCTCCTCGTTCTCCCCTCCATCTCACCCCCCACAGATCCTCGGCACAGCCCAAGTCGTCTTCCTCATCTTCGTCTGCGGGAGCCACGTCCTCACAGGGCTCATCGCGTTCGACACGAGTGCGTGCCCGTCCGAGCGACGGAGTGAATTTACTGACCATCCCTTCCTCTCTTCTCTCTACCCACCTCTCCCTCTCCCCTCTCCCCCCTTTCCCCTTACACCCCACCCCCCACCCCCTCCCAGTCACCTCCGGCGCCTCCTGCTCCATCACCTGGGCCGCCGTGACCGCCGCGCTCGGCTTCGCGCTCACGCTCCCGCGCACGCTCGACGGGATCAGTTATCTGAGTGTGGCGAGTTTTGTTAGTATTATGTGTGAGTGGGTTTTTGTTTGTGGTGGGAGTTGGTTTGTTTGTGGGAGTGGTTTGGTGTGTGATTTTGGTGGGAGGGGGTTGGGGTTTTAATTCAGGTCTACGCTGCTCGGGATTTTCATTCCGAGTTCACGCTGTCCAGCTTTTCCCTCGTCATCCACGCTCCTCAGTCTTTTCATTCCGCGTCTACGCTCTCCAGACATCCTTGAAATTGACATCTTCCTTGTCTTGCAGCGGCGGTGCTCATCACGATGATCGGCGTGGGCGTCACCGGGCACCAGGGCGGCGTCGGCGTGACGAGCCATTTGAACTTTGCGAATGGGTTTTTGGCGGTGACGGATGTGGTGCGTGTCCTCTCTTCTTCTTTCTCGTCTTCTTGTCTCATTCTCGTCTTCTCGTCTCTTCTCCCCTCTCTTCTCTCTCGTCTTCTCCCCTCCCTTCTCTCTCCCCCATCTTCTCTCCTCTCCTCTCCTCATCACCCCCTCCCCTGTCTTCTCACTCATCCTCCCTTCCCTCCCCTCTCTCCACCACCCCACCCCCAGATCTTCGCCTACGCCGGCCACGTCGCCTTCCTCACCTTCATCTCCGAGATGGCCGACCCGCGCGACTTCCCCAAGGCCCTCCTCGCGCTCCAGCTCGCGGACACGACGCTCTACCTCGTCGTCGGCGTCGTGGTGTACGCCTTCGCCGGCGCACACACCGTCTCCCCGGCCCTAGGCAACACGGGCCGCACGCTGAGGAGGGTCGCGTACGGGGTCGCGCTGCCGACGATCGTGGTCGCGGGCGTGATCAACGGGCACGTTTGCGCGAAGCTGGTGCGCTCGCTTGCGTTTTTTGGTGGGGCTGGGCAGTGCTGACGGAGGTGCCAGGCGCTCGTGCGGGTGTTCAGAATGGACGGCGGGCGCGTGTCCCCGCATATGGCGCGCCACACAAAGAAGGGGTGGGCGACGTGGATCGGGATATGCGCGGGGATATGGGCGCTCGCGTTCGTCATCGCGGAAGTGTGCGTCCGGCTATTAATCCGTTCGGGTGGGCGTGAAAGGCTGATTGGTGGTGGGGTGTAGGATCCCGTTCTTCAACGACCTGCTGGGGGTGATCAGCGCGCTGTTCGCGAGCTGGTTCACGTATGGCATTTCGGTGCGTCGCGTCGCTCGTCCCTGGGTTAGGCTGTGGGTGACGAGTATGGGTGTAGGGCGTATTCTGGTTCCACCTCAACCCCGCCGGGACGCGGTGGACGACCGCCGCGCGCAAGCTGCAGGCGGTGTTCTGGGGCGCGATCGTCTTGGTGCGCCTTCCGTCCCCTTCGCCCTACTCACGAACAACGCTAAGCGCGGGCAGGCCGGCGCGTTTATCATGGTCGCGGGGCTCTATGCGAGTATATGGAGTATCGTGAAAGGTATGCCGTGCGTTGTGTCGGGTGGGAGGTGGGCTGATTGTGATGCTGTGTAGGGTACCAGAGCGGGTCGTTCCCGAGCCCGTTTAGCTGTGTTAACCGGGCGCTGGCGTGAGAGAAGGACAGTATACCCCGCTAATGCGAAGGATCGGCGGATATATTGATGTAATATAATGCTGCTAATTTATTTGCAACACCGGCTGGGGAGTGGAACTGACTGCTGCGCCAAACTTACCGGCCTCTCCGGTGCCACTGTTGGATGATGCGTATGTATGGTTTCGTTTGGCTATTGCGTATTCTATAGGTAAGCCAGACGCGAGCAATCAGATAGTGCGTTGACGCTGTTTGTGGTCTCGGTCATGCACACGAGATGGAGCCAGGGTTCAAGGATCTGTCGTCTGGTGGAGACCTTGCCTTCCAAGAGGGATTTTGTTGAACGACTACTTTCGATGTGAAAGAAATTCCACTAACCGAACAAGCGGGGGTTTAGTGCGCTGTACTATAATGCTATTTAAATATCGCAAAAGAGACGTACATGTACGGTGCTTGATTAACATGTCTCCATACGTCTTCTCAGATATTTTATTTAACATATTTCGATGCACGATTCATGACGCCCTCGCACAGCTCCAAAGAAATCGGCATATTGCTTCCTCACGAAGTGCACACCAGGGTTGAGCTTGAATAGAGTGGCATCAGCTTCGGCAGCTGTGATATGTCGCAACTGAAATTCCAACATTCGCATAATAGTCATTTCTAAAGATCTCATAGCTGCATCTTCGGGGTGAATACTTGATTGCTGAAAGTTGGTCCACCCGAGTTGTTCAGTGGCCACATCTGATCCATACCCAAGAAAATCAAAGCTAGCAATACAACGCCTTCCGGTACATGTTGTACACCGGCAATCCATTGCTTCTTCTTGTTTCGCACTCCCCAGCAGCAGCCCAATCCGAGCACAGAATCTAGGCTGGAATAGCTGCAGCCTCGTAGAGGTATGTGCCTAGTAGCTTGGTCTTCGCATGCGGCCCTTTATTAGATACATCAAGAGAAACACGAAACGTACGAGCACTCACCCCTTCAATAAAGTTACTCCTGTCCAGCTTCTCGTTGGTAGAACTGTAGATAGCTGATCAGAGAGCTCCTTGCAATACTTATTGGAAAGACGTACTGTGCTCCGTCATCACCTCTACCCATCGGCAGTAGGAGAATGTTCACGCCAAGACTCTTCGCAAAGGTAAGGGTGACTGGGATTGACCCTCCCTCGCGCGTCAAGTCTGGTTGCTGCTTGTAGACTGCCTGAGTAGAGATATGGGGTGTCAGGTGATGCTCTGACCACGCTTGTGATAGCCGCACCTGAGTAGCCTTGATAGCAGCCTCGTAGTTCCAGTGCTTGATATCCGCAACCCACGGCTTGCCGCCAGGTGAGCACTCGATGGTGAGTGTGCTCTTGCTGTTCAGCTTCGCGAACTCGGCCTCGAGGTACTTGACCACAAGCGGGTCGACCTTCTCAGGGGTCTGAGGGGGCACCAGACTATTTCTCGTTCAACAGATTGAAAGAACGGACGACCCACACATACGTACCGAATACTGAACTTGCCGGTAACCTTGGCGGGGATGACGGTCCTGGCGCCGGCACCGCCCTCGATGTCGTGGAGCGAGAGCGAAGGCATACGCATCCGACCCATCAGTACCGTCACCTTGTCAGCAGAGATGGCGATTTGCCCGCCCACCGCGTCCTCGACGTCCGCGATGGAGTAGTCGAGCGAGGTGTACAGCGTTCTGATTCGAAGATAAGACTGACGAGACTGAGTAAAAAAGACGTCTTACTTCTCCTCTTCGTCGGCGGCTGGGACCATCTCATCTATGCCGGTGATGAGTATCTTTCCATCGGGAGCGACCAGCTTGCCCATGAGGGCGATCAGGTCGGTCATAGGTTCGTGTACTGTACGCCCGAACATGCCAGAGTGAAGATCCCGCGCAGGGCCTTGCACAGTGATCTGAAAGTACGTTATCCCTCGCAGACCGTACGTGAGACACGGCGTGCGGTCATTGAGCCAGTAGTTATCCGACTGGTAATGCTGTCAGTTCTGACTGAAATCCGATATAGTCTTGTTGGCCTTACAATGCAGACACAGTCCACCCCGTAAAACCAGCCCTCCTTCTCCTTCTTCACTTCACCCAAGATGAGTTCATCCAGACCCTCACTTCCGCTCTCTTCCATACCCTCAAAACAGAAACGCAGATTTACGGGTAGGTCAAGTCCGAGCGACTTGTGCGCCTCCAGAACATTGAGCCAACCCAAAATGGGACCCTTGTCGTCAGTCGATCCACGTCCGATTAATCGTCCGGTCTTAGAATGTACAGTGAGCTTGAACGGCTCCGTATCCCATCCGTCGGACTTGTTTGCCTACGACAAGTACATAAGATATATATTATCTAAGAATAATAAGACAGACATACGGGTTGCACATCGAAGTGGCCGTAGATTAGAATCGTCTTCTTTTTAGGATCATCGCCTATTCGCCCAAGGATGGCGGGCGGAAGGGATAGCTCCTGTCCATCCATGACATGCTTTCCCAAATCACGGAGCTCTGTAGTGACTCCTAGCGAGATCAGTTGGCTATTGAGATAATGGGCCATCTTGACTACATCCTCCCGATGTGCGGGGTCACCGCTTACACTGGGAGAAAGTAAGCTAGCCTGGGATGTATACAAGGGCGATTTCACCTGGGGATGGCGACCGCATCAGCCAAACGCTGAATAAACTTGTCGGCATTGGTATCAACAAATTCTGCGAACTTGACGGGAGCAAGCATGATGTATACTAGTAATCAAGAGGACCCAGGGCGCTAAAAGTACGCTGAGGCTGAGCCATCTAGCTTGCCGGCGGCATCTATACTAGCTCTCTTTCTTGTCTAACCTTCGGAAGACTTCTCGGAGCTCAACTGTTTGCTGTATATTGCGAATTTTGGAGAAATACTTGTAAACTCTCAATTCAAGACTAGGCTGACTTTTGTGAGAAAGGAGAAACTCTGAATCACGCAAGACACCTCGCTTAGGTGGATGTCTCAATCAATATCTTGCTACAGTTTCCTTCACTAAGACTCGGCGCCTCCGCCTGGCCTGAACCGAGGCGCCGGAGGCGCCCGGAAGAAAATTTGAAACATAAACTTGGACAAAAGATGCGTAAATACACATTTTGATTTTTTTGGATGATTACATAATCATTCAAATATTGGGTTCAACATACCAGAAGTCCAGTATGCTTAGTGTGTAAGGCTGGCATGGCTCTTTTGACAAAAAGACAGCATCAACCAAAGCAGCAACACTTGTCAGGTGCCAAACAAGTCAATTCCAGGTTTCTTACCAACCGAGTACTGCTCCATCAGCCAAGGCCTAACACAGAACCCACTGTGCAAAATTCTGCTCACACCAATGTATTGGTGCAAACATCATGATGAACCATAAAATATTACTAAATTAAATCTTATATGCTCTGTATGTATATACCACCCCATATCATAGAAGTAGTGCTGTAGTCACATTAGAAGTCCGACCGGTATAAGCCGAGATAAGTTGCCCGATATGGGAACTCTGACTCAACTCCAACTCAAATTCAAATATTAGAAGGGTCAAAATCTCAAAATCATGAATTCGGAAAATGTAACCTGATAGGTCGAAAGCCACTACAAAAAGGAGTCAATTCGTATAGTTTTTGTCCCGACACGAATTTCTTCCGAAGTCCTGATATGGTTGCAGTCCCGCCTATTGCCGAGTGGTCAGTTTTGAGGGGAAGGCACTGTACATCTCGGCAAGATGTTCCTCACGTAGAGTCCTTACTGTCGCGGGTCAGGCAGTCGGACACACTGCCTACTCGGACAGTGGGCTCTTTCTCCCTCCCTAGCTACCATTAAACTACAAATTCTATACCATTTGAAAGCTATGATTCGAGTGCACACTGCTGCCAAGTTTCACGAAGGAACGCTGAAAACTGACTGAGATATCATCGTCGCTGTCGTCGGAGTTCTCCGATTTCGATGTTTCACGTTCCCACGCAGTGCCACCTTCTACAGTCCTCTCGTTCTCGTCATCCACCATGGCGTTGCTCTATCTCTGGTTGCACTCTAGTCAATTACACACTATCTTGGCTCTTATTTGAGACTCTGAACAGGGAAATCAACCTCTGTTTACAATTGTTATGAGACCGACAAGGTGGCCACTCGCAGAATGTCAGTCAACTTGACCTCCCCGACTTCAAAGCCTCCTGTTGCATTCTCTCTGACTGCTGGCCTCAAGAAACTATGTGAATGGCTTGAGATATAGTGAAGGTACCCCAAGGTATTTTTTCCTTAATTTTGTCAGTGCGGTGGGGGACTGGGAACCCGGGTGAAGGTGTATCTGCAGGCAAAGTGGAGGGATGGAAAAGTAAAAGGGAGATGTCATTGTCAGTTGGAGATTAGCTCGTTTGGGTTGCATGCATTGTCTATGGGACCTAAATGATGGAGTCTGGGTAGCATTAGGATGAGGGCAGTTGTGTCCTGCAGCAGAGACAACCTGAATGTTCCGTGGCTTGCATGATATCTGGGTTGGGGCACAATTTGTATCTACTGCATATGTTCTCATTCATCCCTAAAATGTACTGAACCATAGTCCAGCATATTAGGGGATATAGTATGCCAAGTTTAAGCCTTGTTTGGGATGCAGAAATGGGTGCTATGTACGCTGTCCGAGTACATAGTCTTTTGCCACAACAGCTGTGATGAAAATAAAATATTTCTACACTCAGCTGCATTGTACACAAAAATTTGGAGCTACTTGGGAATGATAGACACAATGTATGCCGACATTTTGCAGGTAAAATGGAACCAATATGAGGAATATAGCAGGTAGGACAAGGCATATATTGTAGGGTGTCCGAGTACTAGGTTTCCGACAGTATGCCTCTCCCATCCGGTAAGTTCCAGCTGGCATCTGGACCGTATTCGTGAGATCTGGCGTCAAGTACGGCAAGTTCTCGTCCGCTTGCAAAACATGCAACACGGAGTCGCTACATGTGTGAGGTTACAGGTAGAAGTTTCACTGAGGTCGTTTTGGAGACTCAAAACATACATCACAGTAGCCTCGTCGCGCTCCTGATCGCGGACACGACGCTCTACCTCGTCGTCGGCGTCGTCGTCTACGCCTTCGCCGGGGCACACACCGTATCCCCGGCCCTGGTGAATACAGGCCATACGCTGAGGAGGGTGGCGTATGGGGTGGCGTTGCCGACGATTGTGGTTGCGGGCGTGATTAATGCGCATGTTTGTGCGAAACTGGTAAGTCCGGTTTGGGTTTGGGTTTGGGTTTGGGTTGGGTTTGGGTGGTGCTGACGAGGGGGGTGGGGACGATATGCGCTTGTGAGGGTGTTTAGGATGGAGGATGGGAGTTTGTGACCGCATATGTCGAGCCACACGCGGAGTGGTGGGTCACATGGATTGGGATATGGGCGGGGATATGGGCGCTTGCGTTCGTGATGGCGGAAGTATACGTCCGGCCGTCATAGTAATCCGTTCGGTGTCAGAAAGGCTGATTAGTGTGGATACAGCATCCCGTTTTTCAACGACCTACAGGGTGTTATTAGCTCGCTCTTCGCGAGCTGGTTCACGTATGGCATTTCCATATGTCTCTCTTTCTCTCTGTCTCTCATGTAAGCCTTGGTATGAACTAACGCGCCCAGAGCATACTCTGGTTCCACCTCAACCCCTGCGGCACGTGGTGGACGACCACCTCGTGGAAGCTCCAGATGGTGTTCTGGGGCGCAATCGTGTTGGTACGTCATTACATCTCCTGCTGCAACGTACTCGTAAACGAGTGCCGAGTGCTGCGCAGGCTGGCACGTTTATCATGGTGGCGGGGCTTTATGCGTGTATATACAGTATTGTGAAAGGTATGCTATACATCCAACACTGTGTTGGGTGTGCGGTGAGCTGATGGATTGTGTATTGTGCGCAGGGTACCGGAGAGGGTCGTTCCAGAGCCCGTTCAGCTGTGTTAACCGGGCTCTGGCGTGAAAGAGACGGGCATTATACCCCGCTAATGTGAATAATCGAGTGTAGGAATTGTTCGCTTTGTGGGAGATACTTTGATGTAATATAATGCTGCTAATTCATTCAAGCGGTCCATCGGGATAATCGGGACATCATGCATACCTGATTCACGCTCCAAATGCGTCGGCAGTAACTGTGCTGGAGAGGATAGCCACACAAGCCACAAAAGGCGGAAAAACCGCAATCTCACATAATCCATCGATACATTAATGCCGCTTGCCAGCAACATCCTGTCTTCAGTGCCACTACTTACGATGTTTCTACCCAAAGAAATTCCATCACCACCTCTTCCAGCTGAAATATATCGCGTCGTTAATGTCGCATTCCTCCCGGGCGCACTCGCCAGACTGAATATCCATATCCCAATCGAGGATCTCATAAATGCTATATATGAGGAGAACGAAGCTTGTATTAGCGATGTAGAATAACTTGGCTTCACGAATGAAACGATCGAAGACTCGGAAGTGGAGCGTGACCATACAGAACCGTACATGGAGTGAAGTGTGCCGTCAATACCACCGAGTTTACATCAAGACTGGGAGACGGTGTTAATTTCGAGGCCTTCAGTTGGTTCGAGAGCGGCTGAAAGCATCGGACAGGTTGGCCATCAAAGAGCAAGCAAGGAGTTAGGGCTGGCTTACCTTTCGAGTCCGCGGGGCGGGGTTGGGTCGCATGTGCTGTGGTCTCGTCTGCTGTCGCCGTCAATTTGCCATACCTGGCTTAATCATCTCTTTCTGCAGTTTAACTCAGCCTAGTAATCCACTTTTATGAATCGCGGCCGTACATTCCCAATTTTCTATCGCTCTTCTCTTCGTCGTACTCCTACTTATATTCAACGAGCAGGATCAGCGCACCCTGCCACCTCTTTCCGCAGTTGTCTCCGTTGAGCGGTAATACTGACGCTATCTGTGGCCTCGGTCATGCACACTCCAGAGTAACGAGATCGAAGACATCCGGCATTCGATGGAGGCCTTGCCTTCCAAGAGGGATTTCGTTGGATGACTACTTTCGATGTGAAATTCCACTAATCCAACAAGCGGGAGGTTAGGGCGCTGTAATATTTAGACATCTGGAAGCAGGCGTACACGTACGGTGCTTGATTAAGATGATGAAAGCATTTCCATACATCTTCTCAGATATTTGGAGGTATAATGGAGACGTATTTAGCATATTTCGATGCACCATTCATGACGCCCTCGCTTAGCCCCAAAGAAACCGGAATATTGCTTCCTCACGAAGTGCGCACCGGGGTTGAGCTTGAATAGAGTGGCATCAGTTTCGGCAGCCGTGATATGTCGCGACTGAAATTCCAGAGTTCAGGTGATGATCACTTCTATAGACTTGAAGATCTCACAGCTGCATCTTCAGGGCGAGTACTTGACTGTATTGTCATTGACTCATTGACTCAATGACAACACAGTCAAGTAACCCCGATTTTTCTCATTATTGAGACCGTGCTCCTGGACTTTATCCGGTAAAGTCTAGGAGCATAGTCTCGATAGGGATAGACATTGGGTCTGAGTATTCAGTCGGTGTCCTCAGCTGTGGAGAGTTATCTTGCTCCATCCGCTATAGAAAGACAAGGAAGAGTAGTAAGAAGAGATCAACTGTTACAGTGATCCACTTCTCTATAAATAGACCTGTCGAAGTAGCCGACCGCCAAGTGGAGAGTGATGCGACCCAGGCGACAGGAGAGCCATCACATCAATCATCTCTTTCCGTCTCTCCAAGTTGATTGCTACACAAAGTAAATCAGCAGTACGTAAGTATGGTATCTTGAATCAACTACCGTCACGTGCTCGCCAACATATTTTTGTCTTTCTTGAATATACTGAAGAAGAGAATCTTTATCGTTCTCCACGGAAAGGTAGTGGCAGATGATTTTATCGAAATCAGCCCGAAAATACTGTTGATCTGGATGATTGGACCGGCAGTCGGGGATGCCATCAGACCATTCAGTGTAGATGCACAAAGGAGGAAGAAGTGTGTAGACGAGGACGTCGATGTTTTTCGCGTAGAGCCTCGATGAAGTGGATCCTTTCTTGACACTAGCAACACTGTCAATCAATGTGCTATGATCTCATGACATAGCATAATGGATCCCTGATTTGGCGGAATGATGGCGGGCATGGTATTGTTTGACGTAGTTGGAGCAGAAGAGGATGAATGGGATGAGGATGCAGCCAAAAGTGAGGAGCCCGCACCCGAGCAGTAGTGTTCTTGAGTGATCATGATTCACGAAGAGATATAGTACACTGTTGGCAGTGCAGACCATTTGTTGTCTGGTTTCATGGGATATCCGTAAAAGCGGCTGGCATTATAAGGAGGCTACGTATGTGCTCCCCTTTTTCAGCCGAAAGCAAATGACTCAAAGAATCATTGACAGAAACAAGATCTTTGAAGGCTACAAAGAACGAGGGCAGTCTTCGCTCATTGTTTCAGAGAAGGGATGAGTAGAATCCTATCAAGTGGCACGTCTACCGCGGCGAACAATGTATATCACACCATCTTGCATCATGGCAGATTCAAAGATATGTTTCACACCTTTGTACTTGTTCCACTGTGTAGGAACATCTCATTCCGATATGGACGTCAAATGTCGGGACGAGTCTGAACCGTGTCGAATTGTGACGTCTATCCATGCCACCGAAAGAGAAATAGGACTCGTACAACCAGTATTGGGTCGATCTCAGCGAAGAATACGACAGGGTCACTTTCATACGGCACAGTCATACAGGGTACTTTTTACGACTGTAACAGTCGGCCCTTGGGTGAGAAATCATCGCTCAGATGGAATCGCCCTTGAATCTTCCCACTTACAGCTTGACGGGACACAATTCTACAATAACCCTATCTCCAATTGGAGCTAAACGTCCGAGAGCTCCACGCGAGGACCCCTTCCTACGGTTCCATCAAGCATGGAATAATACCACAAGCCCCGCAATTAACCTCGAAACTGGCCTTACCTCAAAATTAATCTATGGTCTGAACGGTTTGACCGGACCCAAGCGAGAGACTCGGGGCTGTCTTGAATGGAGGGGACAGGAGCAAGAGGGAGATGGCGCAAGAGTGATAATGCAGCATATCGGTGACGGGAGGGAGGTAAGGCAAGAGCACGGTGGATACATATATGCGATATCGCAAAGATGCAGCCAGCCCCGCTATATAGAATATATATCTAGACGTGCTCATCTCATCGAGACAGAGGAAAGTGAGGGGAGAGCGGGTACAGCTGTGCTTGATATTCTGGCCTCTCCACGCGTATCGAGGAAGGTGAAAGTGGTCTAGAGGGAGAGGAAGCTTGAGCTAGGAAGCGGGAAGTAGGAGGTATGAACCCGCTGGGACAAGCTGACAAAGAAATGTCATGGACGTACAGATCTCTGTGGCCCTCCTCCAACTGCCAGCTTAAAGGGGCAACGTGCTGCGATGCCTCGTTCGAGAGGAAAGAACTGAAAACCTCTTCGTCTCGGCCTCGCCCATCAGAGATATGCAGGTGCAATCGTAGACAGGAGGGAAAACAGAAGAATGGACGAAAAGAAGAAAGCAGAGATGACAAAGAAAGAAGCAAAAGGAAGAGAGCGAGGCCAGCGGAGAGCATACTCACTGTCCGCCGTCTGCTTATCGCCATACGCATCAAGCTCGCCGTTCACTGCCTTCACATTTCCGTTCATTCTTTTCTTGGTGGTGACTACGGTCGGATCGGTGGCCGCTAGGAGATTTGAAAGAGGTACAGTCTGCCGCAATGGCATTCTAAACCAACGCGATCAGATTTCGACTGGCGATCGAGGTGGTGCGTATACATAGGATAAAGCTCGCCAAGATCAAGTCATGAGAGGAGTGGCGTACTACCGGTTTCGAGGATGACAAGTACTGGTCTGGCATAACGCAGAGTACTGTCGAGAGTAGTGAGAACGGCGTCGCCGCCTGCTGCACTGGTGCCGCTTGTGCTCGATCGAGATCTCCGGGAATGACCGAAAGCCGTGAGCTATATGCAGACGACCAACTCGAACTTGGCTTAGTGTTGGACACTAAGTGAAGTCGAAGTCCTTCGAAGTGTGTTTGTGACACACTTCGTTCTCTCAAAGTCACTTTAAAGGCACATCGAAGACTTTGCGAAGTCTGTGGCGCACGACACTCAGAATTCTCACGGCTGTGGCAACTCTCCCGAACATATCCTCCTGTCCTCAAACATGAATTATTATAATATATACAGTAAAGAATAATTGTAGAAAAAATTCTACATGTTCTAATTGTCATTTGGAAAGTACTCGTCAAAGAAATGAGCTAAATTATCAATGTGATTGCCTGAAAGAAGGCCTTGGACCTTCTCCTTCAGAGGCTCAAGAGCTTCTTGAAGATCTGCAGCCTTTGCTACCCAATCAGCAGTAAAATTAAGGCATTCATGACGATAGAGATACTTCAGAATTTGCAGTACCTCAAACATAAACACCGAGAGCCTGCTGCGACGAGCATCATCTGTTTCTCCACTAGAGGAGAACACTCTCTCGCAGGGAACAGCCGACGCTTGAACAGGAAGAATGTCGAGTGCGACACGGTATAGCAATGGATACTGATGCTGATTCCCCTAGTGACAGCATAATTATATGTCAATGTCTATCGAAGTGTGACTTAAGACTCACCTGCCAGAAGGACACAAGATCGAAGTCATCCAGCGCATCATCCTCGATAATGCCTGCTGCAAGGTATCGCTCCAGTTCTTCATCAACAATGAGCCTGTCCCTGGCCTCCCTTTGTCGCTCAAGTAACTCTGTGTCAACCAACTCCACATCACCTACTGCTTGACTGTCTCCCCCGCCGGACGACGATGTACTAGACATTGTTGAAGTGACACTTGCCGTGGATGCTGCTTTGACTAGTCGACAAATATTGGCAAAACCTCGAGCTTGTGCTCGTGCTGCTGAATGACCCATCAGGTCCACCAACCGAGGTGCTTGCGTCGGAGCGGGCACGTTCTGAGATTGCCTTTGGTATGCAAGCATCTGAATACTTGTGTAAGTGTTTCAGACTTGGACAGACAGATTTGACACGTACTGCCTCACGCATCCACTCCTTCACAGCTGCAGCATTGTCTTTGGACCAGCGCTCTTCAATCCACTTAAGCTTGATGACGGGATTGATAACTGTGTATATAATAAATATTAGGTAACACTATGTGAATATTCGCAGTACGTACTCATTGCCAGAGCATATATACGAGTCATCCGACCTTTTGACATGTATTCCTCAATTTTAATGATTGCTATACCAATCCCATGCGATATCCCCTTGAGCCTCCTCTGCATGTGCTTGAGGGCATCGAGAAGCTGTTCATATGCTGGAAATACCATAGCAATAGTCGGGGTTTTCTCAGCAGACAGAACTTCTTGCACTGTGTGCGGTGATACACCCTATGTGTCTCTAGGCTCAGAAAACGCATTTTCGGCACTTTTGCGCTATTTCCCACGCTATGTGCGATAGCGCTAGGGCTCTCGGTCTGGTGGCGCAAGCAATATTCGAGTTTTTATTGATTTTTTTAGCTATTTCCTGCACTCCTCGACACTTTGATCTCGTTCAGCAGGTGCTCTGCTGCATTATGTAAGCAAGCGCACCCATCTCGACAACAGCGGCGGTGCCGTGGTATCCTTCCAACAAGTGGCAAAGTGCGGCAGTGTTGCACTGCTTCAGCTGCATCCGGCAGTGTGGTCTCTATCAAGCTCAAGTCATTCCGAGGCTGTGCGTGCGTTGCGGGCACCTGTGCAGCCTCCACCTGGAGCAATAGCACTTTTTGATGCGATGCTGTGCGCTTTCCCATGCCTCTTTCAGTATGCGGTTGCCTGTGCATATGGACACTGTAGCTTACAGAGATTGTTCCCCTGTCTGAGGTTTGAGATAGATCGGTTTCAGGAGTAGTTCCATTTGTTAGCATATGGCTCTTGGTTCATTTGTTTACCCAGTAGAGTACTTTAGTTGGACCTCCTGTAGGCAGACAAAGCAGGCAACAGGCACCCCAGCTAGTCCTCCCTGCGCAATCTAGTGTTCCCATCTCATTCCTGCATCTACCTCTGAGCTTCCTGCATCTTGCATCCTTCCTCCGATCCCTGCATCGCTATCTCTCTGCCTACAATAAGGGCTCCAAGTCGCTATCATCGCTATACATCGCTATACGTCGCTATACGTCGCTAGTCGCTACATCGCTATCTCGCCAACTGCTAATAGGTGCACCGAGTCGCACCTTGTCACTTTCCGATTGTGTTCTATTTTTAGCCTCCCATCGCTATTCTGTCGCCATCTTTCTACGTCCCACTTCACATCGCAGTTTCTTTTGGTTTTTTTTTTCATATACGTCGCATTTGTGGTTTGCGGTCTCGGCCCTATCTTTCCATTTACTCCCTCCGAACTATCTATTACCCTTCGTTACCCCAGGCCTCGCAGCCATCTGACACCAAGGGCTTTGGTGTTTGCTTTGTGGTTGTGTCTAACCTTTAGGTCTCCTTTTTCCACGGGTTTCGTCGTGTGTTCGTGTTCATCAGTGGAGCGGACAGGAACTCTCAGACATCGTTAAGGACCTCGCGTTCTTTCGGTGAGAGGCTGTGGTCATAGATTTCACTCTGCTTTGCATGGTTGAGAAAACAGCTGATCGCCTAGAGTAAAGTCAATCATAAGGATAAGCAGAGGTAATACAGGTGGCATACTGGATATAACTCTAGGACCCGGTCGATCATGAGAAATGTCGATGACCATCTCGTATCGACATCTCGGAGCAGCTCATTCTCTGGGAGATTAACATCAAAAAGATTGCCTTCATTTCCCTCCTGAATCGTCTTCTGGAAGTCAGTGCGGCGTTGATCTGAGGCTCGACAAGCGGTGACAAGAGAACGTGCACGTGCAACTGGATCCCCGTTGAGTGCCTCAAGGTACTCGTCATCATCAATGTCAGGTGCTACCACATTGGGCAATTCCATCATGTCACCGAGTTCATCGGGCAGTACTACTGTCGATCCACTAAGCACTTTGAGGGCAGTCTTGACGGCAATATTGATAACGTGTGGGAAGCACCTGCGAGTCATCAGTGAATGGAAGCCAACCCCATCCCGAGTGATCAGCATACCATACACGGTTCCCATTGTGGTCAAAGGGAATACCTAGCTCGGCTAGCTCAGTCTCGAGGTGTAGCATCATAGTGTCATTTTTGCTATCATTATCCATAGTTATCATGCCAATCTAAAAGACAAATAATGAGTGTTGACAGCTCATATATTAGCCACAAAATTACCTTTTTTTCAATACCCAAGTCTCGTAGAACATCCATAACTATACGTGCTATGTTCAAGCCCGCATGACCTCCAGTGAGGCAGCGGAATGCAATAAGGCGGCTCCGTAAGAGAAGGCGTCCCACTCGGTCTTTCGCCATGTAATGCACTGTGATGGCAAGATATGACCGAAGGCATTTGTCAGACCAAGAGTCCGTGGTCAGGGCAACCCAGCCAAGTGCTTGCTGCAGATCCATTAGTCGCAGGGTGATTCGATGATTATTAGATTATTTACCTGTATATCTTGCTTCATCTTGTTGTATTCTTCAGTAAACTTCTGGACTACAAGACGGCCGAGCTTCTTGCGGCTCGGGATATCATTATCGGTCAGTTCCGCACCGAGAAACAGCAGCAGGTCACGCAGTTCGGGGCTGTCAATGACATTGAGAGACTACAAAATCCAAGTTAGTCCCCATACACCGAAGTGCAAGTTATATTGTGTCAGAATACACACCTGATTGTCCACCGTGATCCACCGCACAAGTCGATTAAGAAACCCTTTCAGCGAGAAGGGCTCTCGCACAGACTGATTTTCTTCTCCGTTCATTGCTGGGCTTGCGAGGATTTCCCGCCAACCTTTGAGATGATTTGTGGTGACAATGTTACACCAAATCGAGCCGTGGTGCTTCTTGAGATGGTCACGGATGGTTGAAGCCATGCCTGAGGTGCATTTCCAAGTGAACCAATTGCCCTTTTGCCTGCCAAAGAATAAGTTAGCTGAGTAGAGTCGTATTAAGGGATCGAAGGACGTACTCGCATAACCGGCACACTACGAATGGTGCATCTGGCTTCATCCTGTACTCTGTATTGTCCACAGGCAGAGGGAGTGTTTCCGGTTTCTCCTTCGTGCCCACCGGCCGCATACAGAACCAGACATCAGAGGCACTCAGCTTCTCTGTGTTACGAGTCCCGTGACGCCGGATAAGAGAGCCATAGTAGGCAGGCTGCTGGCCTTCAGCATTGGAAACGTCACTAACGCCGTCATCCTCAGACTGCGTGATGGGCGTATTCATCGCTGCAGCTTGATCAGGCCCAACTCCGCAAACAGAAGCTGGGGCAAGGGTATTGTTCTCCTTTCCCTTGCCTCTCTTCGAAGCATGAGGTGCACCCGCGGCTTTCCTCTTGCGCTTCCGCAATTCGGGCTGTGCTACATTGACTGTACTGCTCGTGAAATCCTGTAGCACTTGAGTAGCTCCATGGTTGCCGGGAGCCAGAGAGGTCGGAGGTGGGAGCGAGACTTGGAACTGTCCAAATGAATGTGGGCTCGTTGCACCTTGCAGCTGAGGAAGAGGCCAATAAGGCGGAGGGTATGCATATGGCAGTGCTGCATTGGGCGGAGGGACAGTCTGACTGTTCACAATCTCATTTGCAGGTCTAGGTACATTTGTCGATGGCCAACCGGTAGTGGTGGTAGCGCCATATGAATACTGAGAGCCAAATGAGCAAATGCAAGCCTTGGGGGTACTGCAAAAACAGGCTGGAGTGGCCATCAGGACGGATAGCGCACAGGTAGAGCTCACACATATTTATTCAGAGTTTTTTGGAATTTCTTAGAATTTTCTTTGTCGTCGAGGACTGCGTCCGACCGCGACCAGCATACAGTTCAGCCAGTAAGCGAGACGCGAGTCGCGCGACGCGTCCACGTACACGTGCGACGTTTTCCCATTATGTACATCACGTGATTCTTATCAACACTTTGCAAAGTCTTCGAAGTGACTGATGATGACTTCAAAGCTGCACAAAGTCATCGCAATCTCGAAGTGGATTGAAGTCGACTTCGAAGGGCTTCACTTAGTGTCCAACACTAACTTGGCTTCAGTACTTAGTACTACTGCCACCACTAATTGTGATGTTGCCGCCCCTGCCTCTTCCGGCTGATAGTTTTTGTGTCGTTGATTCGCGTCCCTCCCAGGAGCACTCGCCAGACTGAACATCAATATCGATACCAAAGGATCCCATCAAGGCTATAGGTGAGGAGGACAATGCCAGATATGGCA
Source organism: Neolentinus lepideus HHB14362 ss-1 (assembly GCA_001632425.1). NCBI lineage: Eukaryota > Fungi > Basidiomycota > Agaricomycetes > Gloeophyllales > Gloeophyllaceae > Neolentinus > Neolentinus lepideus. The sequence goes on from KV425602.1 coordinate 108,457, forward strand.
AACTGCAGACTCGACCCAACCCTGCGCCGCATCGTCGAGACTGAACGTAAATTTGTATCGCTTTGTTCTCCGTCGTACCACTACCTATGTTCAACAAGCCTCTCAACGCACCCTGCCACCTTCCGCATCCCCCCTCGAGAGGGAATACGTGCAGGAGATGTTCCCCCACGCAGTGCCATTTTGTGAAGAGGTAGTTTCGCTCAACTATTGCGTATTATATAAAGCGCTCGCTAACCGATGTGAACGCTCACCTGGTAAGACAGACGCGCCCGATTCGAGCATGAGTAGTGAGAGTGCATTGACACCGTTCGCGAATCGCGATTTCGGTCATGCACACGTCCAGAGTAACGAGATGGAGCCTGGGTTCAAAGATCCAACAATTGGTTGAGACTTTGCCTTCCACAAGAGGGGGTTCGGTGGACGACTACCTTTGATGTGAACTTCCACTAATCAAATGAAGGTGAGGTCAGTGCACTGTACTATAATGCTATTTAGATATCAGAAACAAGACGTGGACGTACAGCGCTTTATTAATGTCTTCATGCGTCTTCTCAGATATTTAGAGGTACGATGGAGCCATAATTAGCATATTTCTATTCACTCCAAATAAATCCTCGTATTGCTGCATCACGAGGTGCGAGGTTGAGTAGAGTGGCCTGAGTTTCAGCAGCTGTGATGTGTTGGAGGTGGAAATCCGTGATACATGACGATCATGCGAACTCTGGATTCCAGAGTTTGCATGATCATCATACACTTGAAGATCTCCAAGATGCATCTTTTATTCGAGTACTTGACTGTGTTGTCATTGATAAATTCTAGGAGCATAGTCTCGATAGGGCCAGTGTCCTCCGCTTTGGCTAGAACAATTAATGGTAGCTCGCGACACTGGCTCGACGGCGAGGAATATATGGAATACGTTCATGCCCAGGAATAATGCTTCCGGTATCAGGATAAAGAATGCGAGATTGACTGCACTCTGAGTCAAAGTGCGAAAGTCTGTTGACAGGAGGACAGACCTGCTCTGGAAACGGCTGGTGTTGTTGAGTGGAGGGAGAGGAGATGAAAACCATCATACTGACCTCACGATAAACATCAAGTGGCCTTAATAAAATACTTCTCTCCATTCTTTGTTGAGAGTAAGGAGAATTGTAATTTCTTCCAACAAAGATGATTGCCGCAGACTTCATCTCGTCGTTTGGGGAATCGGTCGATGGGGGTCGTCTCATCTACTTGGCTGTAGAAGGCTTTCTCTTCGAACCAATGGCATTTCTAGATGTGTCCTTCCACGATATGGGGGTGGAGGAAACCAAATGCTTCCATCAAAGCGATGTCAGCAAACAAATAGATGTCCAAGGAAATATTGGCAAACCTCTCTGACAATCAATAAAGATGGTTGATACTCCAGCATAGTCAAAGTGGGCGAGGTCCATTATAGAGTCCATTACAGGTCTTCCATTGAAGGATCCTAACTCCCTTTAACATGTAGGCTCCGCCTATTCTTCGTCTAAACATGACATGGAAATTTTGCGAGCCGGGGTCACTAATATCTCTTTACATGTCGAATGACCGATATGTAAGGATGTGATCAAGCTGTATTGATCCCAGTTCGACTTGACGGTTGGTGCGGGTGCGGGCGTGGTGTCATTCATGTTGTTGTTCTCGGACACCGTGTCATTTGACGTAGTCACATCGAAATAGGATGAAAGCGTTTTTGGGGTGCGTGATGTGGGTGGCGCGTGTATATCTCCCAAAACGAGACTTTGCCAGTCTTGTTCGAAAGCTTTGCCTTCCACGGCACCTACGCCAGAGCCTGAAGTAGGAGAAGTTGTGACCGACCGTAAGCCAATATTCAAAAAAGGAGAAAATTGGGCATACCGCGATAACTCTTGGCTCCGAAGCATCCCACTTCAAAAAATGTTGGAGGGCGGTATGGCTCCAGCAGGCCCAGCAATTGAGTCTTGATGTTGTGGAAGTCTTCTCCTCTGGGTCACTATTGGTTAGAAGACAGAGCGCTATATGCGCCCGAGACCCGAGAAGCTTCGACATAGTCATGGGAGTGCTTTGACGTGATGAACTGGGGTACCATCGCTCAGCGACGAGTCTCGTCAGCAGCTCAAGGAGAACTTGGTAATTAGCGCTGGCAGAAGATTGAGACATCATTTTGCGGCAAGGTTAGTGTTCTTGAGTGATCGTGATTCAAAAAGAGATATAGTACCATCGACAGCGAGCGCCCGGTTTCATGGGATATCCGCGAAAGCTGCTGCCATTATAAGGAGATTTCGCTCGAGTACGTATGTGCTCCCCTTTTTCCGGCTGAAAGTAAATGTATCAAAGATTCATTGACAGAAACAATCTCTTTGAATCGGAGGGCTTCAATGCAGGGTACAAAGAGCCGGCGCTGTCTTTGATCATTGTTTTTGTTAGAGGGTAGCGAGTAGAATCCCATCGAGTGGCATGTCTACCGCAGCGAACAATGGATCTCACATATGCTTTGATCATAACAGATTCAAAGATATGTTTCACACCTTTTTACATGTTCCACTGCGCAGGAACATCTCATTTCGCGTCAAATATCGGGACGAGTCTGAGGCGTGTCGACTTGGGACGTCGATCAATGCAACAGAAAGAGAAATAGAACTTGTATGACCAGTATCGTGTCGAGCTCAGCGAAGAATACGACAGGGTCACGGCACAGTTGTACAAGATACATTATTATGCGGCTGTCCAGGTCGCTGTACCAGGTAGTCCTCTGTTACGAAATCATCGCTCAGCTGGACTGACAATTACCCTAGAATGTCCTTACTCACAGCTTGACGGGACCGTGACAAATCTCGCTGTAACCTTCATCAGAGATCTCCTGTGCTGAAGCAGACAGATGGAGGACCTAAGCAAAGGAATGTTGCAGCTGGACCAGCCCGGAGAGTTACACACCATTTTCTAGAGGTAACTGATGAACCAAGTCGAATGAAGCAACTTTAACGACGAGCGGAACGTATCTGGACTAACTTAACATCCAATACCACGCACTCGGATTAGAGCCGGCGGATATGATATAGTCATCTTCGAAAGATCTCATTTACTGCAGAAGTTGCGGGAGTTTCGCTGAAGGAGATTCTTCCACGCACCGAGATGATCAATAGCTCACTCTTATCTGGCCCATCTGAACAAACCATTGCGCTCTCTCGCAGTCCAACCCTTCGAGAGTAGACCCGACTCTCAAGACCCAAGCGAGAAACTCGGGGCTGTCGGGAATGGAGGGGAGAAGAGGAAGAGGGAGGTGGCGCAAGAGAGATAATAGCCATACATGCAGCATATCGGTGACGGGAAGTGAGGTGAGGCGAAAGCACGGCGGATATATATGCAATATCGCGGAGACGCCCTCAACCCCTCGATATATAATATATATCCAGCTCTGCTCGTCTGTCCCAGAGAGAGGAAGGTGAGAGGAGAGCGGATCCAGTTGTGCCTGATATTCTGGTCTCTCCACGCGTATCGAGGAAGATGAAGGTGATCCGGAGGGAGAGGAAACGTAGATTATGGAGCAGGAGGTACGAACGCGCGAGGACAAGCTGAAGAGGACATGTCACGAACGTGCAGGCCTCTGTAATTCTCTTCCAGCTCCCCGCTTAGTCCTCAAAAGAGAAAGGACAGCGTGCTGCGACGCCTCGCCGGAGGGAAAGCGACTGGGAACGTCTTCGTCTCGCCATCTCCCATCAGAGTTATGGTTGCGATCTCGTAGGCGGAAGGGGAGACCACTAGATCTTAGATGGAGGAAAGAAAAGAGGAGGGTACAAAGAAAGAGAAAGAAGACCATACTCACTATCTGCGTCGCCATACACATCAAAATCGTTGTTCCCCGTCTTCGGATGCACATGTCCGTTCATGTTTTTCTCGTTGGTGACCACTGTCAGGTCGGTGCGCCGCTCGTGGGTGCCGTCTACCGCCATGGTGATCTAAACCCGCGCGATCGTATTTGTACTGGGCGATCGAGGCGGTGGGTATATGCAGGCAACGCACCCCGCGATGAAGTGATCCAGAGGCGCGGGTGCGCTGGCGTGCTGCCTGGGCCGACATAACGCAGCAAGTGAGCGAGCAAGAACGAACGTCGCCGCCAGCTGTACAGCCACTTGTCCTTGATCAAGATCTTCAGAGACTACCGAAAGCGCGTACATATCTTCGTGAACGCCAAGTCGGTACGCAGAGTGAAATGGATTATATGCGCGTGACCAACTCAAGGTTCGCCTCAGCCTGCTCAGGGTCCGCCTTAAAAAGCGAAGGGAGACCACTCGCAGCGTATAATGTGTCGAGGAACTCAACACTCAGATGTGAGACATTTTGTTTTATTATAAGAAAGTATTATGGCGTAGCCTTCTTCAGGACTTTGCGTGGGCGATAGTGAGACAAAAATAACCGCTCTTGTACCTTGAACGTTCATGGACACTACCGGAATTGAACCGGTCCCCTCCCGCATACTACGCAATGCTAAGCGGGCGTGATAACCAACTACACCAAGTGCCCTTACTCTTGTTTTTAAAAGAGGTTTATGCTGTGGAACGGCAGATTCTGTGTAAAGAAACGCACGCAATCCTTCGATCCGCAATTTTCCTTCTCTCTCCCAACAACCTCTCCGTATACTAGGATCGGCATACACAGTTGGCCGTCAACTTCAGACTGCATATGCACCGGCCTCGTCGACATCGCCTCTACCCTCTGGTATTCGATATCACCAACGCCCGTCGAGGCGCATATCTAACCAGCGGCCATCGTGCGTGCTGGCAGTTGGCTAGAGCTGTGGGTAGACATACCGAGCGTTATCTCCTTGTCTCGACTCCTTACACATCACTTGGCCGGAGCTGGAGGTTGTATGTGCGTCCCTGCTGACTTGGGGTTCGGTGCACACATTGGAGGGAGATGGGTCTCAACTTCTCGGGGGAACCGTCGTCGTCGTCATCGTCATCGGAACCCATCGCCATCCATCTCCATCGCTCTTGGCTGAACGACCGACGCTGCCATCGCTCTCCGCAGACCTCTCCGTCCATCGTCAACGTATGGTATCTTCGGGTCCCTGCCTATCTTTCTTGGATAGACCGTCCGGATATATGGCTCTAGTAGTACTTCCTAGCACTTGCTTATCCTTAACACTGACATTAATCTGACATCTGACACTTCTTTCTCCTAAACCGCTCGACTCCTCACCTCCACTTAACCACTCGACCCCTCACCTCCACTTAATCGCTCGACCCCTCTCTCTCCTTAACCTCTCGACGCTCGATACTTCTTTCCTCCTGAACCACAACACTTGACACTTGCTTTTCCTCATCGTTGTGAGAGTTCCTGGTCGATCGGTGTGTGAGTCCTTGGTCTATCGATGTGCGACTCCTTGGTCTATCGATGTGCGACTCCTTGGTCTATCAGTGTTAGATCCTCTAGTGTCTCGTTGGGCGACTCTCTGGTATAGCGATGTGTGAGCCCCTGGTCTGGCGGTGTACGATTCTCTGGTCTAGCGATAAGCAACTCTCCGTTTCTCGTTTGCTGGTCACTGGCGCGGCACCGACAAGCGCAGTTCAACCTTCGTCTCTACCCGCCCTTGCTCCTACCCCATCGAAGTGTGCTGCCCTCTTTCTGTGTCTCTCTCTACCTAATTTCTCCTATGGAGGGAGCTGTGCTTGATAGACTTGTCGTGCGTGGTACTGCTGTCTTTCGCGGGAGACTGAGCCTAGAACGTCGTCCCATCATCCCAGCGCCTCCCCACATGCGCGAAGAAGAAGTTTGCCCTTAGCGTTGAACCACCGCGCCCATGGTCTGGGAGAACGAAAGCGCGAGGTTGTACGTTTCTTCATCTTGTAGTATGCAGGATAGTTGCAACGGTCTACCACGGCTCTCGCGCCTCCATTTCCGTCCGTGCTTACTGTACTCGCCGGGACGATATTTGACGCACCGACGTTGGGAACGTGGGGCTTTCACTTCCTATCCTCGAGTGCCAGGTGACCAGGACCGAACGTCGCAAACCAGTCGACATTATAAACTCAGCTTGTCGAGGTGAAAGATGTCCGATCCTACAGTTCGCAGGTACGGCCGGGGGTAATACTCCCTGACACTGGACCGGGGTGTATACCAGCCCAGGGCGGTCTCGCCATATCTGCTCCATCTTGATAATTGGGAAGGTCAGGCTCGCAGTTGGCAACTTCACTTCACACGGCGTCTCCTTTTGAACTCTCGGGCGATGCAAATCCGACAATGTTCACGGCTCAGTTCACTCCTGTATGGTCACACTTCGTTGCGAAATCTTTGCTTTCCATCCTGATCACTTCATTCACGAGCCAAGTTCTTCGCTATCACTGATACAAGATTAATAACTTATCTCCACGGTCTAACTCAGCCAGTATTCTCAGGTCCGTTTAGTCGCGGCCGTACTCTGCCTCGCAACAATCCTCCTCGTCGTACTACCTATACTGGGTGAGCTGCCTCCGAGCAGGATCAACGCACCCGGCCACCTCCTTCCTCAGTCCCCGTCGAGAGAGACGACGCATCGGGTGACGTCCGACGGCGTGGTGCCATTTGGTGAAGAGGAAGTAGGAATCGAAGATGCTTGTGGGTGGTTTCGTTAAGTGCTCTCTAACCGATGTGCGCGGGCGCGGGCGAGATGTGCGCTGTTGGTGATCTTGGTTACGGAGATGTGCCAGTGGCCAGGACCGGCTCTGGATAAACAAGGCGAAGTAGAGGGGAGTGAGTGGAGAGGGAGCATTTGTTCCTGACCGACGATATCGGGCTGAGAGCACGAGTTGTGGACGACGTTCTGGAATACCGAATGCCCCACTCCATATCAGTACATCACTCGTACCCAGTCGGCTGTGCACAACGTCGTATTCACCAGTGGCACGTCGGGAATCTGTTAGTCCGTCAACAGTCCATGCACATCGAGACCGTCCGTTCCATCCAAAGCGTTGACACCGTCTTGTCCCAGTTGATATTCACGCTCCCACTCTTCGTCATCCGTGATGGAAGGTCAAATTCCATCACGGATGAAGGAGGGCGGTACGTGAGGGACGTGCCGGGCTTAGCTTGAGGTTAAAGGGAGAATCGGCCATGCAAGGATGTATATGCGTGCCAAGCAGAACCTCCGTCGGGAGAGTTGTCTGTGTCCGTCGAAGGTGAGTTGGCAGGGTTCAGGGCGCGAGGAACGGGCAAGGGCGAGAGGCAGGAGATATAGCAACAGCTCGATTGAGGGGAGAACCATCGCCGGGCAGAGAGCTGTGCGAGGTGATGAGAGCGATTGAGGAAGGAACCATCACCAGGCAGAGCGCTGTGCGAGTTGACCAGATTTCCTGGATATTTATGTGACGAGGTTGACGTGAGGGGGGTCTTCTTACGGTTTGTCATAAGACTTGGCCACGGGGATCTGGTTTCATGTACGTTGGCTGCTTTTGTCTCCTTGCTGCATTGGCAATCTCATTGTGCGCTCCAGATTCCACGCATGCGTCTTTCGGCGCTGATATAGTGTGACCTGGCGATGAATAAAGAGATGAAGAAGGGGCTGCCACCAGATGCAGAGGATTCGAAGAAGAGCGAAGCCAAGCGCGCAGAATCGTCGACCGCCGACCAGACTATCTGCCGTCTGCATTCAAAATCCAAGTTTTCGAGGGGTGGATAATTTTGACGATATGTTTGGGAACACAGAGGTCATTGCCTGTATGCGTACATCGCGTGCACCCAGTCGACCGAACATGTCGTCATGTTCACGAGTGTTGGTATCTCTTAGTCCATCGGCAGTTTGCTCACATCGGTCGTCCCAATCCAGTTTCAGATCGTCCCCTCCCAGTCCATCTTGACACTTCCGTTTCGACCCTGAACAAATAGTGCCATATAACCTTCCAACAGAGGCCAGCGTACCGACGAGAAGATCGTGATCATCGCAAAAATACGATCTCGCGGTCACTGAATGGAGAGCCCCACCATCGCTTGCGTTCGGGCACAGGCATTCGTAATAAGTCTCTGATTGGGTCTCTTATTGGCGGAGGGCGAGTACGAGGACCTATAATCTCCCTCTGGATAAACGCGTCCAGAGTAACGAGATTGAGGATATCCTGGGGCCCGGGGTCAGGGATCTGGCGTTTGGTGGAGTCCTCGCTTTCCAAGAGGAGGTTTGTTGAGCGACGGCTTTCGATGTGGAATTCCACTAACAAAAGAAGTGGAAGGTAAGTACCCTGTACCATTCAGAGAGCCCATACGTACATCTACGGTGCTTGATTAACATGATGTAGGCGTCTTCATGCGTCTTCTCCAGATATTTCGAGGTACGATAGAGGCCCTTCGATAGCTCCACGAGTAGATCTCTAGCGTATTGCGACGCACCATTCATGGCACCCTCGCAGAGCTCCATCGGACTTGCCATGATTTCATTAGCAAGCAGGAGTGCACCGTGAGCTCTGTCCGAGGCAGTGTACTTTCTGAGAAGATCTGGGGAGAACAGAGAGCAAACTCCAAAGAAATCTGCATATTGCTTTCTCACCAGGTGCCTACCAGGGTTGAGATTGAGTAGGGTGGCCTGAGTTTCGGCAACTGTGATGTGTCTCAGTTCGAAATCCAGACTTCGCATGATGGACATTTCTGTCCACTTGAAGAGCGCAGAAGTACATCGTTTAGTCGAGTACTTAACTGTGTTGTCATTTATGAACTCTAGGAGCATAGTCTCTAGAGGCATAAACCTCGGGTCTGAGTAGTCGGCCGGTGTTCTCGGCCGTGGCCAGTCGTCTCGCTCCATTTTTGCTGCTATGGACAGACAGGCAAGTGCAGCAAGAAGAGACCAATTGTTTCGTACAGTCCACTTCTCCATGTATCTGTCGAAGTAGGTAACCGCCAAGTGGAGGGTGATGTGGCCCAGACGCCTATCACACGCAAGGAGAATCATGACATCAATCATCTCTTTCCGTCTCTCCAAGGTAATCTCCTGATGCGGGATAATGGAGGCAGGATTGCGAAGAATAATGTAATAGAACGGCTTGGTCTTCCGCTGGAGTGGGAATGCAGTAAGTCGACGTGAAAACGATGAGAGCGAAAAGCTGACCTCTAGCTCTACAAAGTGTTTGATGACGCTTGGGTCATGCGATAAACTGTAATCGTCCTCTTCCAGATTTTCCTCGGATGGCCGTGATGCACACTCATCAGCAAGACAGCAGCAGGGAGGAAGTGGCTCTTGTCGCTGCCGCACGCGACGTTGCGGCTTGTCGTCTAGACCAGCGGAAGTACGGTCTCTTTTGAATGTCATTGTTCGTCTGTGAATGAGATATAGCGTTCTATATAAAAAGATGAAGGTGATATCTGCAGACTACTGTGGCGAACGGAAAAGACGAATGAAGGGTCTTTGTCACGGTCCGTCACGCTTATATGTTCCGAATTTCGATCACGTGGGCTGTTGATGTGGCCGTTTGTATAAGCAGATATAGATAGTACAAGTGGCATATCACGTTGAGCCCAAAGATGATCTCTGGAGTCTGATGAGTCAATGCCCGTAGTACGTACTATGGAGTCGAGTACTGTAGCAACACTATGCCATCGCTGATACGTTTCTGAGCATCAGTATTTCTTCTAAGTGCAAGTAACAATGAGCCTCATTTAATCATTTCATATTGATTGTAGATTATTAGATCAGACAGCGTTGCATTTTTGCATCGCAAGGTTGGGTATGCACTGGAGGCCTCTAGTAGCTTCAAGCGTCCATCGGCCATTCGAAGGGGCGCTCTTAGGACGCTTCGGTTTTACACAACAAAAAATCAACCCTTTGTCGAGTTTGGCAGGATGTAATGGAGTAAATCATCTTTGTTTCATATCTCGTCCTTTCTAGCAGGATCGCAATATATATAAGACTTTCATTCTTGAATCTGGAACGGCCCAGATTACGATGAGAACTCAACTTCCTCGACACAATCATTCATCATTGATCACTCAAGAGCACTGGACGTACTTTGACTATGGAAGTATTGGTATCTGGATTCTGTACCAGTTGCTGTTCACAGCCCGGTCATGTGACCGAACGCGTATTGAGCTTTAGGGGTTCTGCCGCGATCGATCCCGCGTCTCGCCATCACCTCGAAGTTCTCGTCATAACCTCGTCCGGTGGCTTTCCTCTCGATGAGCTCCATAGATTCATCCTCTTTGGCGGCCAGTCTCGGTCGTCTCAGTCTTGCAACATCGGCGACAGAGGTGGACGCAGTCGCCGCGCTAGCGGGGAAAGTTAACAGTCTTCGGTTGGACAAGCCTCCCCATTCCATCCAACCTTGGGACCCATATACGTGGCTCGACCACTACTTGAAGTGGTCTGAGGGAAAGGAGGACTGTGAAAAGGACAGTACAGAGAGGCGAACAGCCAGAACGTTTGTTCGCATGTACGAGGAGCGCTATCAAAAGGAGTGCCTGTTGCTGGGCATGTTCCCACCCGAAGAGATAGCAATGGGTGCACTGATGTTGACGCGGTTTATTATGGGAGAGGGTCGCACGCCCTTCGGAGAGACAGAAGCAGGCTTAGTGGTGATGCATCTGCTGGACCGGTGCTACCAGAACGACACCAATCGTCTCACCGAGGAATGGGACTACACTATATTTTGGGGTTATATGGAAGACTTTACGAAAATGTCCGTGGCCGTGGATCCAGGAACTTGATGGGTAAAATCCCATTCACTGTGGAGGAGTATGAACGCATACCTCTCGCGACGGAAATGAAGTATAAGTCTCTCTAGCGCCTCACTTGAGGAATGGAGCTATTATAAGATGCAAGTATGTGACCTAATGTATTTAGTCTCCAAAGTTTACTTATTTTCATGATTAGGAAGCTTCTATGTATTGTGGTTAGCCGTGGACGGGATTCATTTGCAGATATAAATGGATGGCTGCATTCAGTACGTCATTTTCCATTCTCTCACTAATCATTGATTGAAATCTCATAATACTGAAGTTAACTTCCCCGTATAGTCTCCTCCACCGACCCCGAAGCACATCAATTAATACATAATTTTATCATATCAATGATCATGCTCATCTACATATTCCTCGTTCGTTTATTGTGCGACCATAACCTCCGATTCGTTACCTCATCCCCGTGTGGTTGTACTTGAACACTCCATACTCGGACCGTTCAGTGTTTATTGGATGTTTAAACCCAAAAAGATGGACGAAAGCGGAACATCTTCCTAATGAAATGGGCGCCCTGACCGTGTAGACGTCCTCGTTGATTCTTCCAACCACAATGTATCACAGCGATCGAACCTTAACTTCAGTCGAATAACATGTGAATTAAACATATATATAAAATTCGGATGACACTAGAGACAGAATGATTACACTTGTGATTACTTGTTGAAAAGGCAGTCGACGCAAGGGAAGTGACCGCAACACCTTTTCGATGAGTGCTCCTAAAGACTTAGCGGCAGTATCCGCCGAGGGTCATCGTAGCCCAACAGATAATGATCACTCATGGGGAACATAGCCGCACGCAGTACGCTCGTTCCTGGTTCAAAAGCTTCTACGTCTGAGGTTCATGATGTAGACTACCTGAGAGAGGTTCAGCATGCGTCTGTCTTTGTGGAGAACATGGTTGTGGCAAAGGTGGGTATGCGGCAGCTGTCGTCTATCGATAAGGATCTAGCTGAGCAAGAAAAATGAAAACACATTGATCTTGGACGATCTCCTGTTCAATTTTCGATATCTAGGGTAGAGGGGTAGGTACGTACAAGGATACATCTGCAAGATACGGGGGCTCTAACTTCATGCTTTCGAAGTGCAGTTCAACTAGTAGGATCGTTCGGAATACCGAAATTGGGATGCTGGGTGTTTACCCAGACTCCTGCCAAGGAAGTACACGTAGTGGGCCCGCCATAAAGTATATGTCGGGCTGGGTAGCTCCCAAGCGGGAACGTGAGAAGCTGTGGGGTGAACGGAAGCATGACAGAGACTCTGCCTAATTTCTCCAAAGTTCTCCCAGCATTTCATCTCTGCAATAGTACGAAGATACGTAATGTCATTGGCTATGGCACTGACTGATGATCTTATCAGACCTAATTCCTGTTGATCCATAGTTTAATTGCTCTTGCACAAGCGCGTGTAACGTTCGAGTTAGCGTATTAACAGTGCCTGCTCTCGCCTGACGGTGCTCCAATTGAGGTGGGCTTGATACGTATAACGCTAGGGTCTGCGCACCTTAAATCCCAGACAACGAAGTCTCTCCGTTATTTGTCTCCATCGAAAGCAGCATACTAAGACAAATGGTATGTTTAATGCGTGGAAAGTATGCCGAACTCTAACACACCTCTCGTAGTCTCAACGAAGCAACGCAAAGTGCCAGACAACTACCAGCGGATGCTCCTGGCAGAACTGTGCATGTGGCGAACCGCCGAAGAACAAGCGCGACTGAATGAATAGTGAGTCGACGTACCCGAATTTAGGGAGCGGTTCGTCACTTACAGTACATCACATCAAGGGGCGCAGAAGGTTTAGAATGGAAGTGAGTGACATAATACGGACAAAGTGAAGGCAGTGGAGTGGGCATGACAAAGGTCGGATCTCTTGTAAATTCTGTAAATCAATAAAATAAGGGACAAATATCACCGTAAAGTTTCAAGAGTAACTTGGATTGGAGGTCGAAGCTGTTCGTCCAGAGTGTCTCGACGGAGCTGTTCTGGCACAGACGGTTGAGCACAGGCCGTAACTGACGGGCGTCGCTACTGATAGATATTTCGGGACTGTACCAGCCTCTGAAATGAAAGCAAAAGTAGAAAATTACTCGCCAATTACCACCAGCGTAAGGGGTGCGTTTCGCGACTATTCCTTTCCTCCAGAGAGAAGACAATTCAGAACGCATCACGAAGTGCAGGTCAGCTAGGCGTGCACGGCGGACTTGCTGGATACCAATCAGCGTGATTCCTTCTTGCGAAAAGTCTCGGAAGTGAGTACAGGTAGAGCCAGCGAGTGGTGACCCAATCTCGTAGGAGTGTACAGCTGTCGCGGGCACGAAGGCGATTCTGGCATACGCTCTCACTATCTCATCCTATGTTGTGTGAGCTTCTCTATCCAGCATAAGATGCGATGCGAACGCAACCCTTGTTTGAAGTTGCGATGGCAAAGTTCGTGATGCTTTCTTGATTCAAGCGTCTGAGCCACGAAGGCTCGGCGACTTCCGGTTTTGCCCGATTCCCTCCTGGTCGACGACTGTGACATCGTCGAACACCACTGTATCACCGACAAATGCCTGGTTGTTACTGTCTTTCTGACCCCCGGTAGATGTCTGGTCGTCTTTCAAATTGCTTTGGACCGAGGACGCGGCGAATGGAATGACCATGCGGAACAAGGGCGAACAAGGACAAGGTGGTAGTAGGGGATGTATGTGCGTCGACAAGGCGAGTAAAAATTTCGGAGCACGGCGACACATCTGGAAGATCGTATGGTCCACTATTTGTCCCAGGGTAGATGCAAGCGGAAGGCCTGGAAGCGTGCTGGCTCCGTCTTCGATAGAGGCTGAGGCTGGAAAGAGTGGTTATCGGCGAGGAAGCACGACCGTATAGTCGTGATTCTTGGGCGATTTTCGACTGCATCCTTGCCTGCTCTCCCGACATAGTATGCTGGAGGGTTAGGCCTTGTGGAGACAGGGTACCATCAGGGCGTCGCTTCAGCTGCCTGTGTATCTCGAAACCGAGTGAGAGGGTGGCCGGATGGAAATAACTGTTGCGGAATCCCGTCCAAGATCAATATGCAATGATGTCGGCGCCGCTGCTCGCAAGTACCCAGGGATCCATGGTCTTCTTCATGATAACGCCACGGCCTGCAGGTTCTGTCCATACTAACTACCTGCTTTCGTGTTTCCGGAATCGCTTTTCTAAATCTTGATTATGCCCTTTCCCTGACTGTCTCGCGCTGGGAAAAGACAATAAGCCGTTAGGAGGTTCGTCATGTCAAGACGAGGTCGTTACCGCTGCGTAGATGAGATCTGGGCAGGAAGCTCTGGTCCGTGTCATGTCTGTCCATTCTCGCTCCCTCCAGGGTACTATCCTCGCGGAGTGTATCCCGGACTTCCTTTCTAATGTGTTGCCTTTTCTTCCTTAGATAGCAGTGACGCGACACTGAAAGGTTTTCTTCATTGGCGTGTTTACTCGGCAGCACTTCGTACCCAGACGTGACAGCACAATCCACGTTCGTTTCCACAACATGTTGTATACAGTGATATCACTGCTGCAGGAAACGTCATTATAATTCAGTCCACGCGAAGGATAAGGCCGAACCTACCTTGCATTGGCGGATGACTGCCTATGAGCGACAGGATCAGAGAGGATCTGCAATTGAGGTGGCACACCGGCCTTGGACTAGATGAATGAACGTGAGCATTACACCGTCCATTCTTATAAGCTGCATCGACTTACGTCGTCAGTCATTCTGGCCGCTTAAGATGTCCCACACGGAGTTGACTAGAGAGGCGGCATAGGTTGTTCTTTCGAAGGGCGCTGAAAATGTTCCACCATCCGTCAAGAAGGCTCAGAACAGCTATGATCACGCCGTATTAGCCGCTTTCTATGATGCTGTGAATATCATGAACGAGAGGTACTGTGCGAATTACTGTACTATTGACCTTGTTAACTGCAGTGGCCGAGATAATGACCATTGTGTCGCCGTAAAGCTTGACGGTGGCTCAGAGAAAGCTGGGTGCCAGTGAGGTGTAAGGCGGTGATCTGAGCGCCGGTCATATCCCGAGTAACCTTCCTTCTTCGACCTGAATGTGGCACTGCGTGTATAGAACCGTAGGATCGCCCTTCGCCCCTAGTAGCCCGGTGAGTGGAAGGAAATATGGAAGATCTATACGGATTACTGACGGATACATGATGTTACCAGAATTCTACTGCAATACGACAGTTCGACGCTGGTATTCGTTTCTACGAGTTTTCTCCAAGACGCAATGTTTGCGCTACGCACCCGATAGTTGTGCGTAAATGCTTGCTGTTGTGGCAGGCCGTGATTTCGACTGAGCAGGACTCGGAGAGCCATCGAGAAGCATTTATCCATGCTAAGACGACGCAAGACAGCCGAGCATGACGCCTTCTGACAAGATAACTTCGGAACGCTGTGGGATCAAAGCGCGACGGGAGATGCAGACACGTGACACTGGAGTCACGCCTCGCGTGATACGCGATCCTTCTTACTCTTCTTCCACTTGCACGCACACCCTCGTCTACTTTTGCACTGATCAACATGGCTTCTCAATCTTGTCTCAGAAGAAAGCGCGCAGAAGACACCAGCACTGACGCGTGTCGGCCTACCAAGCGAAGTCGGAAGGGGGACCATGAACATGTAGTGGCCAATGAGGATGATTTGAACCGAGAGTGGGATTTACTGAATAGTGAATATGGTGCAGATATTATCGAGTATCATTTGCAATTGGAGGTATGAAACTTCTATCATTATCAACATCCTATTCTAAAGCTGTGGCTCGTTCCAGCGTGACCCAGCGCTTGCTCCCGATGTCGAGAAAATCGATCGACATCGTAAAATTAGATCGTCATGGAGAGCCATCCTCATTGATTATCTGTCAGAGATTCAGTATCGGCGCAAACTCAGGCTTGAAACCCTCTTTGTCACTGTGGATCTTCTAGACCGATACATGACGAATGAGGAATTCGACCTGACACCGCGACATTATCAGCTCGTCGGAGTTACAACATTGTACATCGCCTCGAAACTCTCAGAAACGCCGCATCGCGAACTCCACCTAGACGACCTCGTCCAGGCTTGCGACAACCTATACAAGGCGAAGGAGTTTCGAACGTTTGAACTCAGAATCTTGAAGGTGCTAAACTGGCGCATCAATTGCCCAGATGCAGTCTCACATCTTCTATATCTATGCTGTACGAAGAATGAAGAGGACCGGATCAAGCACATCGCGTGCTACCTGCTGGAACTCTCTCTGTGCCACAAGCAGTTCATCCGGCATCCAGCATCGTGCAAAGCTCAGGCTGCGCTCCTACTGGCGCGGGTCATATGCGGCCAACCAATTAGGCTTTGCAACGAATCCGCAGATATTCGTCAATGTTTCTATGCATTGGAGCAGATCCAAGACTGTTCTTCCGATCGCAGCAAGAAATTCATTGTGCAGAAATATTCTCAACCACAGACAGCATATGCTGCATTCACCGTCATCGAGTTCTACAAAGAGGACGGTGGCCGACGGATTCCCTCTGCTGACTCCATCGAGGTGGAATCTGCGTCGGACGGTACCCAGATCACTGACAAGAATTCACCTCGTGATTCTTCCAAGGGCAACCCATCACTCGATGAACAGGCGACGTCGAACGGTACCGATATCATCGTCAAACCTTCGCCACATCCTTCTTCCAATGGTGACCTTTTACCACTTGACGAACAGGCTGCTCGCGCGAAGGATACAGACGAACTGGGTTTGTCTGATACGGCGGAGTGCGAGGCAATACTGTCTCTTTATCTTAGGGCCTACGTCTCCTGGCACTTGTATGTCTTACAAGTCGCGTGGATTATCTCCGTGGTCGCTCAGAATGTCCAGCAAGACGACATATGAGTCGCAAACGAGCTATAACACCTCTCGTCCATAATCCAGCGGCTCCAGTCTTGCTCTTGACCGACGCTCTTGCAGTCATCATAGTCTGATGCCCTTGCCAATGATACTATCTGATAGCGAAGGCAGAGCTCATTGACTGGCTCATCGACAAACAATGTTCTCTGGAATTCAGTCGAGAAACGCGTCATTTGACGGTCAACATCTTCGACCGCTACATCTCAAGACAACATCGCTCCAGTAACATGATTGTTTGGATCGCATTGTGCGCGGCATGGACATACCACGACATCAACGGTGTGAGCACTATCGTCGTCAGGAACATCAGAGGGCCACAAGACGATATACTAGCTTCAGGGTAACAGTGAATGCGATTGAGACGGGCCAATCAAATGTGTGGTTCATCTCCAGATACGAGATTCATTGGCATCGTAGATCACATATTTAGGCGTCCCCGATGTTGATGTAATTAGTCTTGTAGAGGATCGCTAAGTGGAAGAAACCCTGTGGCATTCGTCTCGTTCTTGTAATGAAGGGGCTTCCTCCAACATAAATCCGTGAGAGTACATTCAATTTTGTAGGAACTAATGTCAGTCTTGAGCAGACACGACAATTGAAGTACAGCCGGAAATGCTTGATATTTTTCTCTTCCGTACGACCACCTTCAAACGGACTTCTATGGAATATCGAGTCAGGACCCGTGCTCTCTAATCATATATGCACCTCGAAGCTCAAACATGCGCAGACAACCCTCTTGATTTCCAGCGCTGATCTGCTGCACCTCATCTGGAATGCTAACAATAGATATTTGAGATGTCTCAGTTGTCACCGAATTGTTGTCCTAGGTGGCTGCAACATCAATGTCCGTAACGGGAACAAGGACCATAACACGGTCATGTGATCGGACGCGTAGAAAGTTGATCTCATCTCTTTCCTTGCACTTTCGAGCCACAACCTCTTCCCACTACGTTTTCATCCAGATGAACTACCTTGATTCTTCCGCCTTGACCACAGGCTTTGACCATCTGAATCTCGAGCAGTCGCCAATCAAAGACGAAAAACAAGAACCAGACGAAGTCTCCAAGCTTGTTGGCACCATCAAGAATCTCCGTTTAGAGAGACCTCCATGTGTCAGCGAGGAATGGGACCACAACGAGTGGCTTGATTGGTACCTACAGTGGCACCCTCAAAATGATCCCGACCTCTTGGAGCGCGACGTGGTGCGAAGCACAGCCAGATTCTTCCTCTGCTGCATGGAAGAGCGTTATCTCAAGGAATGCGCCAACCTTGGCACTTACTCCCCTGCCGAGCTTGCTATGGGCGCCCTAATGTTAACACGGTTTATTACCGGAGAGGGACGCAAACCGTTTGGCGAGACCGAGAGTGGACTTGCGGTAATGAGGCTCCTGGATGCTTGTTACCAAGAAGACAAGAACCGTCTTACTAGCGTGTGGGAGTTTACTATTTTATGGGCACACGTAGAAGACTTCTACGATAACCGCCCAGGCCGCGGGTCGAGATACTGGATGGGTAGACTCCCATCCACTATGGACGAATATGAACTACTACCTCTGGCATGGGAGATCAAAGAGAAGTCTCCATGGCGTCTCTGGTACGATTGGAGGGATATTGCTGGCTAGGCAGAGATGTGGTATGTCATTATGAGCGATATAAATCCTTGCGATAGTGCTCATTCTCACAACTAGAAGTTGTACGTGTCTCGGATCGCTGTTTAGCATCCCTTTGAGAATATTGGCCACTGCATCCCGTATGTTACACTTCTTTCTCAAAAAAACCTCACTCATCAGCTGAGCCCTCTTAACGCCGAAGTATTATAAACTTCTCGTGCCACCCAGGACGTACACCGAAAATCCCTTGTTTTATTATTGTATTATCCCATCCATCACGTTCACTTTCATTTTACTGATCGCATGACATACTGCGATAAACATCCGCTCGTTGCCCAATTCTAGTCTTCTGTATTTAAACTCTGACCCATGTAGAATTTATTACTACGTTGCTCTGCTGCATTTATAACTGAACGATTCATGTGGCAGTAGTTCAGAACGCTTGTGACTGTATAGATAGAGCTATCGACATGCTCCACCATCCTTGTAAGTAACCGCTCAAAGACGAAATCAAGGGGCATTCGACGTAAGTGAAGGTAGCAAGTAGTATTTCACACCAATTACTTTCCAACCATCAGCATAGATCATCCAGTTTGTCGGGTCTCAAACGTCACCCAGGGATAGTGGTGGCCAACTGAAGAAAAGGCTGACCTTGTGTGGACGGGAACAACTCTAGGTCTAGGGATTAGAAGCGCAGAAAGAGTTCTGGAATATCGCGGGTGCTTTTCTCGTGGAGAACGGCATGGCATTAGTGAGTCTTCTGATGAATTCTAGCGCACATTTTCCTGAACTTCGTACGTCTGGAGAGGAGGGGTGTGACGCATCTGCTAGATATTGAGGCTCCGGTTCTATTCGTTCAGAGTGCATCAATGACAACTAAGTGTGCCGCGATGACGAAGAGAGTAATGATATATCTTTACCTTAATCGTGTCCGGAAACTGCATGTAGTCTGTGGCCCATAAAACGCATTTTATGACTGGTTCAGAGCTCTCTTGGCAACGAACATGAGGGGCGGCCGCGATGGGGCAAGCAACTCAGAGACTCGGCGTACTTTCTTCAAAGTTGTTCCACCATTCCATCTGTGCAGCGAAGCGGACAAGGCACAGGTTAGGACGAAGGTACGTAATATCATTGACCGTGTACCGACCGTGATGATCCTATCGGAATCCACTCATACAAATCAAGATTGTTATCGCATCTGATCGCCACGATTAAGCCTCGCGTAGAATATCAGTTAGCGTGCAGACAATGCCTCACATGCTAAGGGAGCTCCGATGGAGTAGAGCTGGGACGTATAAAATAGGTCTGTTAGCCTTGGATCTCAGCAACCGAAATTTCCCAGCTATCTCCCTTCTTCGAAATCGCTCTATCATCAACAATGGTGCGTTTGTCGTTATCAAGGAGAACGAAGTTCTCACCTTGCTCTTTACAGTCTCAGCCCAGCAACGTGAAATGTCAGACCACCGCCAGTGGGTGCACCTGGCCCAACTGCGCCTGTGGGGAACCGCCAAAGAACAAGCGCCACTGAGGGAGTGGTGAGTCTAAAGCACCGCATTTCGAAGGGGCACTGTCACTTACCGTAACTCTCAGAGGTGAACCACGTTCTACCGAGAAGAACAGTGTATGATATGCTATAGGACGGAGGAGAAGTCAGTAGACGTGTTCGAGATGAATGCCAGACTGTCTGTAAATTGTGCGAATATACACTACAGAGGGGAAGCGACGTCGATGGACGTATACGAGATGGGTTCTTCGCTGTCCGTAAATTCTGTAAACCAATGTTTCCGTGAATGTATGAACGTATTTATGCCATTCTCGGTGCCACATATGTCTATTAATTATAGGGAAACCACGTCAGTGATTTTCGCCAGTCGAACAGACACGTGGGAGGGCTGAGCAAAGGCGGTAAAACTTCAGCGCTGCGTGTTGTTTTGGAAGGTCAAATAAGTACATAATATGTTCAGTGGTGTCAGAGCGGACATAATGGCGGTGACTTAGGCCGACAGCCATCCTGATGGAACACTACGATGGGCAAGTAGGCAGAGAGAACGCAAAAACAGGGTGGCAATACAATATGCGTACCACATGATAGATCATTCACCCTGGATAAGAGACCGCATTTTGAGTGAATGCAGAGCCAAAAATTGCTTAATCGGAAGAGACTTACAATGTAAGGGCCAGAGAAATGGACAAAAGTGACTCGATGTTCTTTGAATTCATCGAAGCGAGCATGTCACCACTCCAGAGCTTACTTGAAGTCGCTGCCTGTGGAACGGTCTGTAAACAGGGGGGGTGAAGGCTCCTATGACCGATGGTCAGAGCGGCTGTACCTGCGAATATTGCTTCACTTGAATTATTCTACTCCTATCGCAATCCAGGCGGCCTAAGGGAGGTGCTTGGGCCCGCAGTGCGAAGGACCCTCCTTCTCGAGAATTCTGCGCTATTCTTCCTCAATCGTGGGTCGTTATCGATATCCCCAATCTCTTGAGTCGTGATACTCGGTATTTTCGAGACAGAAAACTGCATACGCGAGTTTTGACGGAAGACGATAACGACCATCCGTACAGCTCGGGAGTGGAGCGTGTACTTCTGTGAATCATAGCAGCATCAGGCCAACTCTGCCGTGAGTTATCACTTTGCCCTGTCGCGGAAAAAGTCCGAATGAGATATTTTGATCCAAGCTCAAGACGACACATCTAGTGAGACGAACGATATGACTTGATGAGTCTCGGAAAAGGGCGAGATCATTGATGCAGTGCACCCGTGCCGGGACGAAGCGCCGGCAGTACTCGTGCATCCCTCTGCAATGCCGCAGTACTCTCGAAGGGCCCGATGGCTGACATTCAGTATTCAGTGTCAACATCGCTCCGAGTCGAGTTGAGTCCAGACCATTCGGCCCACGAGTTGGACAATGCTGTACACAGTCGCGTTCGACAAATGTATTACGGTATGGGCATATCTTTGACGCCAGACATATAAGAGACGTCCTGCTGCACTGGCATTGCTAGTCAACCCAGTCAAAAATTTTCCCTGCCTCTCCTCACAGCCTCAAAAGATGTTCAAATTCGTTCTCGCCGTCTTCCTCGCGACTCAGGCTGTCATGTCGCTCCCTTCCCCTCTTGCTAGGCGGTCTACTGGAGCGTGGTGTGATGGCTTAGGCGGCAGTGCATACGACCTCGCCTACAACTTTTCGTTGTCAGTTGTCAACTCTACTCTCCCCAACGCAAACTCGACTGGAGCACCTTTGGTTTTGAACCCCCAAGGGCAGGATTCGTCAGGCGTGGCCACGTATAATCTGGCTGTGAGCATTTACATATTTAATATGCGTTTATCTTTTCATAACAAATGTCGTCTATATGAATCAGACGTACAACAGTCAGCCAGACACGATTGGCATTTGGCCCAACTTCACTCTTGAGCATGGGACGCTACTCGCCAACTACCTCGCAGACCTATCGATTTCTCCTTCTGGTGATGAAACTGAGGTTGGTGGCCCAGTCACACTCACCTCCGACGCAAATAACTCGGCCAAAATTTATTGTGGCGTTGTGCGTGTTCGGTAATGTCTAGTGAAAGATTGGCATACTGATTACACTGTAGGCTGACACAGACCCCGAGCAAGGCGCCCCTCCGTTGCTTGCACTGTACACAAACTTGAACGAATTCTCTATCTGCCACCAGAGAGAGGGCGGCGAGGCGGATCTGCTGATTTACAACGCAACCTCCAGTAACTCCCTTTATGACTACGTTTCTTGCTACCCAGTACTCGTCCATCTTCTCTACAACTACTAATCACGGATGCGACTACTTGGGAGGTGCGTCCAGCATTTCTCAAAATTTAGTGGCACCGTCGTTGGCCCAGGGGCAGAAACAGGACATTGACTTAAGCTTGCTATGCGTCATCCAGTCTTTCTCCTTCCGAGTTCCCTCTTCTTAGAACTTCCTCCTAGCCCAACGTGTATGTCGGGCGCTGAGTATGACTCGCTATGCCTCCCAAATAGTTGTTTTGCCATAGACTTAGACGTAGGCTAAACTAATATGTATTTTTTTTTACCTTTGTGGATACCACGTATTTCACACCATGCATCAAAAGCTTACTAATTCCTCGGCGACCGACTGATTGAAATTTGAAACACTGCAACGTTGCAGAAACGCCTCCTATTCGTGGTACATGAGCTACCCATGCCGAATCCACATTCTCTCGACTATGTTGCCCTTATGTCATCTTGAGTTGCAAGGACATG
This sequence comes from Neolentinus lepideus HHB14362 ss-1, assembly GCA_001632425.1. Lineage (NCBI taxonomy): Eukaryota > Fungi > Basidiomycota > Agaricomycetes > Gloeophyllales > Gloeophyllaceae > Neolentinus > Neolentinus lepideus. The sequence continues at coordinate 130,890 of KV425602.1, forward strand.
GCGTCAGCACAGCATGATTCAATAGGCTGGAACACCTTGGCGACTTCTCGTCGCCTAAATCGCTCGCTTGTGATCATTTACGGCACTAAATATTCTCCTTCATCATCCTCTCCATCGTCTCTTGCTTTCATCTCCACTTCTTTCCCTTCAACTCTCAGCGATGATTGCTTTACTAGCCCTTGTTGCTGCTCCCTTGGTCTCCGCATTCCCATCCCTCTCAGAACGTCAGTCTAGCGGATCGTGGTGTTCAGGTCTTGGTGGAGCCGCGTACGATGTTGCATACAATTTCACGCTTGCAGCCCTCAATACGTCTCTGCCTAACGCCAATACGACTGGGGCGCCTATTGTGTTGAATTCGGCGGCTAATGGAGCGGGTGCTGGAGTGTATGGGCTTGCTGTAAGCATCTAAGCTCTTTGCATGGTGACGACCGTTTTGACGGAATGACGTGGACACCGCTGCTGCAGACCTATAATACGCAGCCCGGGACTATCGATACCTATCCTAACTTCACCCTCGTTCACGGAGTTCTAACTGCCAATGAACCCAGCGCACCTCAATGCGCACCTGTCTCCAGCGGTGCGAGTAGTGGAGAGCCCGTCGGCTTTTCCGGAAACTGCTCTGCACCTGCTTCGCCTCATCAGGTATTCTGCAGTGTCGTACGTCTCCTTGTTCTGTCTGTCCTTTGAGAGGATATGACACAATCTACGCAGGCCAACACGGATCCTGCACACGGCAGTCTGCCAATCCTCGCGTTGAACAACCACGACACCCTCTTCTCCATTTGCCATCAGAACTCCAGCACTCCTGTAGATATTCTCGTCTACAATGCAACATCGAAAAGCGACTCCTACAACTTTGACAGCTGCTACTCCGTCACGGTGCACTTAGTCGGATCTTATTAGGCACGGTCTTCTCGGAACTTCGGCGTGTGGACTTGATCATCTGATTTTTCGTGATAAACATTGTTTTCCTACACGTTTGCCCTCTCACACTCGTTTCCTGGACACAGTTGGACGCATAGTCGCCATTGTAGTTAGTGTATAATCGATTGTAATCGCTGTTCCTATTTCAGTCTTTGCATCTGAGTCTGGTACGTGATAGGACAAACGCGCTATCGTGTTGCAACACCTATCATATATGCGACGTCACCTCCAGGTAAGGAATGTGCTATTTCATTGTACAATAAACCGTCCAAGTACAGTTTCTCTACAGGATACATAAGAGAACTACAAGCAAGGGCTGCAGATAGATAGCAATAGAAAGCGTGAAGAACAGATAACGACGGTGATCAGGGCCTTTACTTTGAACACCGCTTGGGGGATTGTTCAACGGTATCGGAGGAACTGAATGTCTCAGAGCAAAGCCTGAATGGGAGGAGTGGATTGGATAAGCACGCTTTACGTCGGACTAGGGATGCATACTGACATAGTAGCAAACAACATTGTAGGAGAAATACCTTCATTTATTGAGATTTCGACCTCTGTGAATCTTTTTCAGTCAATATTCGTCGCATCATACCAGAGGACCTACAGATTGATATGGTCGATTAGATGCGATCCGGAAAGTGCATCAGAGTCACAGTGGGTCTTTTCGCTCTGCCAGCTCTATAGTCGACAGCGGTAGGACTACTGAGGTACAGTTCCAACGTCCGTGGAACAGGCCCCAGGTCTTCCCTCCAGTCCTCGTAGAACTCGTCCAATCGATGCAGAATCTCCCAGTGGCTGCTTTTCGGATTCAAGCTGTATATCTCCTCTGGCATCAAGCTATGCTCGTTCCCGAGTGTTCTATCAATTATCGCCATTACTTCCAATGCCTGTTCGCTTTCTCCGATAGGCGGTCCACGACCCGTTCCGCAGAGGTGTCTGGCGAGCATAAGAGCTCCCATGGCTATGATGTAGGGCGGGTAGGGATGAAAAATGTAGTAGTTCTCGGTAAAGGAGATAAGTACTGCAGCTACTCGCTTGACGAATGCAGGCTCCTTGTTTAGGTTTGTGTACTCGAGCAGCCACCCTTCCGCTGACTTGTATCCATCCGCAAAGCCATCGTCTAGGAGCTCATCCTCGATAGGCGGGTCAATGCGTTTCAGTTCCTCTAGAACAGTATGTAGACTCGCAAAGGTGGAACTAGCCATATCAGCGTGATCTACCGGGAGGATTGATGGGTTTGTGGAACGTGTCCGAAAGAGGAAAAGAACAGCGAATCGTCGCGTCGCGTCATGTGACCGCGTTTTGACCTTTTTAGGAATGAGATCTGACTTCCGCATGTCGTCTCTCATTTTGCATTCACCTCCTGGATTCGCGTTCTGGTCTCATCTATTTTGACGTGTTAAAATGGTCTTTGAAGTATTCAAGGCATCTCTATCGTCATTTAACAAGGGAAATGGTAGTGTTATATGTCTGCGTGTGAATGCCACAGAGCAATCAATACACTTACTAATGTTCAAGAGATGCTAACCTTAGCATTAGATTTGCATTGATGTTCACTATTGTTTCAATTGAGCATCAGCGCGAATTTGATACGTTTTTCCGGAGGCATGCCATCCACCTCACAAGTTGGATGTCTATTGTAGCCTACGATCCGAGCCTGACAGTTTCACATCACTTATAAGTACAGAATGTTTTAGAGTATTGATTACTGAAGGAGGGATGTAATCATTTTTATGAAGTCTATGTCTGTATTGTATGCGTGAGGGGAACAGAATAGAACTTCCGACTCGATTCCAGCTTCTCATGTATCAGCGAACTCAATACTTTCACTCAATACTCCACAAATTCTCTACATATAATACAACAGCTATTGATAAATTATAGATAAGGGAGGATACTATAATATACGCTCCTTGCAAATTGATATGACCTGCTGAAATTCTCCAATCTGTCCCTGAGTGTTCCAGACAACACGGAGAAAGTCAGCACCCGATCTGAATTGCAATGGTTCTTCATACCTCTAATTTCAATTGACATCTCCAATTTCAAGCATGTCCAAGTGCCTTGGCAGAGTGAATTGCCCATAGTGGAAGAGGGAGAGCTAACGGACATTGTCCGGTCCGCCTGCACCTTCTTTTACAATAATTTTCCACCACTGCCACCGAGCAATGGTGCTTGATGGTGTAGAACTTCTCCACGAGAGATGACAGGAGGCAGTTACCTCAATGTACAAAGTGATGGTACAGGAGGTGTTCCAGATAATGCACCTTGTCCAAGTCGTTCGCACTGCGACCGATGATCCAGGCATTAAAGAGTGCAGGCACCATGCAGTAATATATGAATTACATCCAATAGTCATGCAAGCAAGAAAATCGTACAAAGGTCAATGGTAAGTGTGTAGTTCACGAAGCTTTTTCATTTTTGTCAGACGAGGGGTCTGCTTTTCTTGCTTTAGCGTTCCTTCTCATCCATTCCCTAACCTGGTTTACTTTCTGATAATATCATGCAAGCGATGAGATTCAATGCATAGTCACACAAGACGGAGAACGGGAACACTCACTGTGAGCCTCAAATTCACTGACTTCTGCCTGAACTTGATATAGTTCTCCAGCTTAAGTCGACTTATCTCGTAATCCTCATCCGTCTTCGTCACCAGCCGGTTAACGTTCCTCTTGACTTCTTCGAGTTCATCTGTCCAACAAAACCATAGACGTGGCGCCCATGGCTCGGAAAAGTCGTCGTACATTGTCCCTGTATCCAGATCATCATTACTATATCACAGAGGAGTCACAGTAGGGAATATGAACCCACAGTCACCCCATAATACGAGTGACATGATGTCAAAACTTCGTCCTGACTTGGTAGACACAATCTCAGCAGGTTCTTCGTCATCCACTCGGCTTACGCTGTGGAATATGCATTAAAGCAGGGCCAACAACACCACAGCTTCACAGACCTTCTACTTCTGCAAGGAATACATACCCTACGTCCCAGCACTGCAGACGTAATGGGTGAACATCCACCAGCACTCTGCCCGCATATCTGCAGGAGTCTTGGCAATTATATTGCGTGCGATATCATGGAAAACGTACCTGGCACTTCCGCCCGAACAGAATATTTATCCAGCACCTCTCTGACATCTCTACTGGAGCCCTCGGCGCACCCCATGCATCCCGTACAGTTCGCAGTATAACATTGGCCGGATCATCTGAAATCATACGCTTAAACTGACGACTTACTTTGGAGATGGAGAGGACCTCGATGGGTTCGAGCCATTTAAATATCTGTGGCATATAGAAGTCGGCGCTTGGGGCAAAAGGAGGGACACGTAAGTATACTGACCTCCACGTACAGTTCATTGGGAAGATTGACGAAAAGAGAAGGCCCATTCGTTCTCTTTATCTTCCTTTCTGCTCTGCACAGGTTAGTTCCCAACTCTTTACTCACAAGGTATGGCCAGTCCCTCGGCGCTGTTGATCGACAGACGTTCATTGTATTGCCATAATAGTCTATTAGATGAAAGGACCCACTTTTGTTTGTTCTTGGACTAAGTCCAAATAACTGTCCCGCTTCTCTTGTCTTTGTTTCCGTATGATTTCTCAGCTCAACTGCATCTGCCTTCACCGGATCTGACTGTGGTGCGGGCCAGAGATCTTCACCAGGTGTCCATAGCTTGACAGGAAATCGGAGAGATGAAGTTCTGGTTGTCATTGCGCGCGTGACGTGTCGTGAAATGTTGCAGCAGAAGAGGCGAAGTATAGCGCGACGCGACTGTGGCAGAGTTTAATATCTCGATGCCGATCGAGGCGCCCACAAAGCAACACAGGCGTAAACAACCTTCACGTCGCGTTCAATTTCAATGACTGCACTCGCGCCCCGCTACGAAGTTGCGACCATCGACTAAGCTCTGGTACCTGAGGCTCTGGATATCCAGAGGAGGATACCGGCTGAAACAGTATCTCCGCCAACGTAACTTTCATCGTATTTCGGTGATCTTGCATCTACTCCTTTCTCTAACGTCGAAATCTTCTGCGTGATATATTTGGCTAACCCATCGTCGTAACGCAGACAATAATGGGTTGACCAAATCTCTACCGCGTTAACTCACCAGAGTATATCCCCTGCAGGCTTGTGATACCTGACAAGCGCTTGTCTCATCCTGGCTAGGTGATTATGCCCACTTCCACCATCTCACGAGTCATCTTGATCACTGAAGTACGACATCATGACTGGAAGAGCTTGCAAAAGCATACCTGAAAAGCTACCGCAGCTACGTGAAGAAGGTCTGCGGAGACCTTGTGAGGCATTGGACAAGGGCGCACTCCGATGACGGGAATATTCAGGCTGACGCTGATACTGCTCCATAAGGATATCTTCACCCTTTTCGTCTTTATACGTGTCGTTTTGATGTTTTAGCCTCGAAAATCTGGCCATCTCAGTGCGTTTTCACTATCTACTATCACTCCGATGTCTGAGTATATCTAATCTTTATCTCTACTCAGGGCGACCTAGTTTTTCCTTATCTGCTGTCTATTCTATCATATATCCTTGTCTTAAGACTATTGCTGATACATGATGAAATCAACATATCAATGCCGCACAGAATCGGCGACGAATCCGGGCGTGATAAGTACAGAGACGGGCGCAAATCTGGATTGAACTTCGCGCTGCAGTTGAATTCGAATGCAACGAGGTTAATGGCAGAAAACATAGATCTTTGAAGCTCTACATGGCAGCAGCGAACGGACGAAATCAGCTAGACATCGCACCGGTTGAAATGCCGGCCTGATTTACACTGGAGCAAGTGGTGTGTTCTGCATACTCTTTGAGTACATTGTCGTCTCAAATGAGACTGCTTACCGTTCGAAGATCCCGGACTAGTTTAGCCCGGGCTCGAGTGCTCAGAGAGATCTCCACAGCCACATCCCCTCTCGTTGACGCCACGGCAAGATCACCTCACGCCCTCCAATAAATCACTTCCGAACTCGACTCTTCATATCTGCGGTTTCTTGGACGCGATTGGAACTCTCAGAATCCTACGCTAGACGAGCATTGTCAGAGAGCTTTGGGCGAGATAAAGAAGTGCCTCTTGCCTCTCACGGAGCACCTTACTTTGGAAAGACAATTTGTGAAAAGCAAGGTAGAAGCGCAGCATTACGTACGCATATTACAATTGGGGAGACCAGGCGACGGAAATTTCAAGGGTCTGTATATTCGCCAGACCGCTAGTTCTCCGGACTACATTATAACGCAGTTGAAAGAAGTGGCTGAGACGTTGAAGTGGCAGAGACAACATAAACCCATGTCGTGGTCTGTGTGCGATGATTACTTCGATAGAAACGTGATGGACATTTCTGGCGCTTCTTTTGTAGCAAATGGTGGATGGTCGTAGGATACTGCGCCATATTTAGACGTAAGGCAACGAAATATCTCGCGTCTTTACATTGGGCGCACACACTGCCAGTGAGCCGCTTTGCGGCACATGAGAGATCACTACTGCCTGCCACTGTGGCTCACCATCGAACGCTGTATCGTATATCCCGGTTGAAACCAGGGTGGGTATCTTGTGCATCTCATATCATACCTGATACAGGCTTTTCAAAGTCCAAGCATCCAGCATTATGCATACAACCTGTTTTGACGAATAAGGATACAAATTTAACAGCAGAAACATAATTTAGAAAGACTTGTGCTTCCTGTTGGCTAAGGCAATCCTTTTTTGTGCGCTGGAGATTGCTTTCATCCACTCCCTGACTTCCTTCACTTTCTGAGAACACATGAGACTCAATTCAAGCACTCCACAGTGGAAACACTCACCTTTAATCTATCATTCACAGACTGCATTCTGACTTTAATGTAATCCTCCAGCTTTAGTCGAGCAATCTTCGGCTCCTCCTGGATCTTCATCAACAGCCGGTTGATGCTACTCCGAACATCCTCTAGCTCTGCCGTCCAGCAGAACCATAGTTCCGGACTCCATGACTCCGAAAAATCATCATACATGGTCCCTGTGTCCCGATCACCGTCAGTATCACAGTAAGATTGCATGATGAGAACTCACAATTACCCCAGAATACAAGTGACATCATGTCGAACTCTGGCCCTACCTTCATAGATACTTGCTCGACAGGCACCCCATCATCAACTCGGGTGACACTAAAGACCATCAATTAGTATGGGAAAGACTCAATGATTGGAGCTGCTGACTTTTCGCTCCTGCAAGGAACGCAGATTCTGTGTCCTAATGCCGCCGACGTTATAGGCGAGCATTCCCTCGCACTCTGACCGCATGTCTGGGAAATAAGATCAGATTGTATACATGGTAAGCAAAGATACTGCATGACGCACCTGGCATTTACGTCCGAACAGGACGTTAATCCAGTACCTCTCCGGCATACCATCTGGAGGCTTCGGTGCGCCCCATGCATCCCGAACAGAGCGCAAAATAACCTTCGCAGAATCATCTGAAATCATACGCTTAAACTGACGACTTACTTTGGCGATAGAGAGGACCTCGATAGGGTCGAGCCATTTAAATATCTGTGGCATATAGAAGTCGGCGCTTGGGGCAAAGGGAGGGACGCGCAAGCATACTGACCTCCACGTACAGCTCATTGGGAAGATTGACAAAAAGAGAAGGCCCCTTCGTTCTCTTCATCCTCCTTTCTGCTCTGCACAGGTTAGTTCCCAACTCTTTACTCACAAGGTAGGGCCGGTCCCTCGGTACTTTTGATCGACAGACGTTCATTGTATTGCCATAATAGTCTATCAGATGAAAGGACCCACTTTTATTTGTTCTTGGACTAAGTCCAAATAATTGCCCCGCTTCTCTTGTCTTTGTTTCCGTATGATTTCTCAGTTCAACTGCATCTGCCTTCACCGGATCTGACTGTGGTGCGGGCCAGAGATCTTCACCAGGTGTCCATAGCTTGACAGGAAATCGGAGAGATGAAGTTCTAGTTGCCATCGCACGTGTGTGTTGGAATGTTGCAGCAGAAGAGGTGAAATATAGCGCGACGCGACAACGTTGTGGCTCAGTTCAGTATGAAAGTCGATCTCGAGGCCGATCGAGGCGCCCACAAAGCAACACAGGCGTAAACAACCTTCATAGCTCTCAGTGATCAGTCGCGTTCAATTTCAATGATTTCTTTCATTTTCTCACTATGCTTTGAGTTGACAAAGGCTGATACTCGCTGGGTACCCGGAGGCCTGAGGATACCGGCTGACTCTCCGGCCGAACGACCGACCGCCATCCGCGTGAACGTCGTCGTCGAGTATTTTACTTGCAACCTTCACCATGTCTCAGCGATCCTGCATTCGGTCTCTTCTCTGTAACATGCCAGTCTTCTGCGATAGATTTGTCCAACCTATCATCGTGACGCAGCGAGCAGCACTGGACACGATAATAGGTTGACCAAATCTTTATTGTGCTGACTTACCCAGCCTTCTGCCTATATCCCATGTCGCAGGCTCGTGATACCTAGAAAGTACTCGTCTCATCCTGGCTAGGCGATATTGGTCATATGCCGCCTGACAGTACTCCAAGAATCGTCCTGGTAACTGAAGTACAAGGTTTTGATTGGTAAGAAATGACACTTTGTGTTCCATTCACTCGAAAGTAGGGATTCCGTGACGATACTGTCATGCTTAGATGGGAATGAAATAGGTACGTGGACCGGCACTTCTCATCCTCTGCACACTCATGATGCACGCTGCAGACACGGCTATAAGAGAATTACAAGACGCCTGTTGTAACCTGCGCAGTACTCACAATATACAAGGTTGAAAGCGTCAGAGCTTGTTGGTGATTTCATTGATTACACCGGTCTTCTTGCTGTCCTCTACGTTCTTCAGCAGCGTTTTATCAAAACGATCACCAGTGTATCCCGACTCTCTCATCCAACTTTCGAGGGTATGTCCAGTCGGATGGACGCTCCTAATCCACTCCATATCCCTCGTGATGATGTCGTCTCGCCATTGTCTCCAGAACGACAAGAAGTTTTCTTTCCACGTCACCGATCCGTCCCCCTTCTTGTGCTCGCGTGCGACAGGGTAGTCGCTGTATGGGAAGTTTGCAAACCACTCGTCCAGGGTCTGGTTGACGACGACAGCCTTCTTCCCGGTGACCTTCGTGAAGGTGCGGACGAGGTAGTCCCAGTCAACCCAGTCACTCGCGACTTCGAGATCCTTGCTAGACGTGGCAGTGCGGTTGTCGAAGGTGTAGCGGGCCCACCAGCCGAGGTCAGATAGAGCAATCATAGGTATGTGGCCTTTTTGAATGGGAGCAGCGAAGACGTGCGTTCCATCAGGGCGTATGTTGAGTGGACCAAACATCCACTTGTATGGAGCACGGTCAGTGATATAGAATGCAGATTGTTGCAATTGTACAGCGACTTACAATGTTCAGCATGTTCATATAGGGCCCGGTGGTCACCACAGACCAGGACATGTTGTTGTCGCTTACGATCGATGGCTGAGCCTTCATCCACTCCGCCACGCGACCCTTTCCATCGTAATGACCGCAATGATAGTCAGGATTATATCCTCCTTTCTATTCGTTGGAGCAGTCATACAACCCGTGCGTGTTTTCCGTTCGTTACACAGGACGGAAACTCACCTTTAATGAATAGTCTAGATTGCTCCAGACATAGTGTCTCACTGACCCCACCCGCTTGGCAATCTCGAAGATCCTCATACCGCAATAGATTTCCTTCTGCTCGCCGACAGTGAAACCGTCTGTGTTCACCCACGCGCCGTATGCGCCCTGCAGGGCAGCAAAGACAGACGCGAAGTCGTCGAACGATCCTAGCATCGATCGGCGCTGAGCAGTCATCAACCTCATATCTCAGAATCATACGCACCTTTGACGACCTCGACGCCCTTATTGGCCAGCTGCTGAGCACGACCATGTCCGGGATTGCGAGTGAGCGCACGGACAGAGTATGGCGAAGGCGAGCCGTCCGACCTGGGCGTAAGGAGTGCGTCGATGACGGCGAGACCCTGGGCGCCGGTCGCACCAATGACGAGGATGAGCTTCTTGGACATCTGTGTCGTTAGACGGGCTGTGCAGTCGAAGGTGTAGCCGGTGTGAATGAAGTTCATAGGTGCATTTCTCACTGTTATATTCTAGGGCTTTGACGCCCCTGGGACAGTCCCTCGGGCATCGGGTTGATGCCAAATTAGCACCGCGTCATTAGCTGAGGGAGTGCGCTCAGCGTTCGAAAGCTTATTTCCCCTGATAATCTGTTAGTCCCTGGGATGTTGGATTTGGTTTGAAGCTTCGGCATGCCTCGGGGATGGCTTCTGCTAATACATGGTGACAAAGCGCCCTGATCAACCAGCCGAGTCAGATTTCCTGGAGCAGCATCCGTTCGAGATACCTTCTGACCTGAGCGTTCTGCCCTCATCGACATTGACGCTGGCCGGTATGATTGACAGTATCGTCGATCTCCGTTTCACATTGTCCACTCCTCGAGAAGTATTACAGAACCTGTTTATTACAGGTATGTTACATACGTATCAAACATCGAGATGCTGTAGTGACTTCGGACGAGTACGATCCCTTCCCACCTAGGTTCCCAGTCTCTCCATCCGTTCTCGCCATGTCAAGCTCTCATCGTGCTTCTTCAGTCGATCTCTCACGCCGTCTTCAAGAGTTGGGCCTCGGATATCCAAACGTTTAATTCTATGATTCATTTTAGCCCTCTGCTCCAATACATCCGAGAGTGCTTCGGCATATAACATTTCATCCAGGATTAACCGTTGCAAGTGTGGAAAGCGATTTGGCTTTCGGGTGCTCTCTGCAGCCTGCCCATCCGCCTCCTCATGGACCAGGACATTACGTACTTTCGCCATGGTGGCGTCGCAGATATGCGACAGAGTCACTTCCCGCATTCGCTTGAATAATGCTCTAAGTCGGTGCAGTGCGAGACCTGAGACTAGAAGGTACTCGACATCCACCCAAGGCAACGCGTTGATCAAGGGCTCTGGGGTATTCCCGTTGCGAGGATATATCTTCAACTTCAGTGTTGGGGCCTGCCACGTGTCATCCAAGTCCCAGCTCTGTATGTGGCATGATCCCGTGAAGACGAACGCGGTTTCTGCATCCACCCAGAGAGCTCTGAGACGATTGGCATCTGATGAACTGCTATGCTCTATGCAAGACACAATGGTTTGGAGGGCTTGAAGACATGTTATCCAGTCATCAATGTCTTGGTCGGAAAGGACACATATGACGTGAAGTCCGCGCACTCTCGAAGTAAAGCTCTAAGGCGTAGATGCCGCAGCTGTGAGAGCTCTGTATAACGCTCCACGTGCCCGAGAATTGCATGTCTCTGCAATGGGGGGATCAATTCCAACTCCCCTAGGGCTGGGAGAGTGCGGAGAAGGTGCAGGATCGACAGATCATCTGTGCAATCTCTGTACTCGGTTAATCGAAGCGTCGTCAAGGTTAGAAGGAGCAGCATCCGAATTGAGGGGATCGAGAAGCCGGTGATCTCAAGATTGTGCAGCCTTGGGCCAACCAAATTGGATACCCATGGAAGTTGCTCATCTGTTCCGAAGGTCCCGTCGTCCGTAAGGCGAAGGTGCTCCAAGTTTCGGGCTACTCCGTCCTCAACAGCGTGAAGCCGTTCGAGATCTTCCCTCGAGGTGGTGATAGCCAAAGTGAGAACTCGATGAATATGAGGGAGAACGTGATTGAATGTATCTGTCGCACGAAGAGACCGACGCCAGATACGCAGATCGGAGGACATCGTCAACGGTACATCTCCAGACCTCGCAAGCACTTGTCTAGTCAATGCATCATTGATTATACCAATGTTGGACCAGAGACTAGGGTTCCCCAGTGCAACTTCACGCCAGGTATGACTAACGTGCGTGAAATCCAATAGTCACGGTTGACACAGCGAGGAACGATAGTATGACGCAAGCGCGAAGATCTCTCCAAGAAGTTCGGATGGAAGGGATGCAATGGGGATTAGAACGTTTAAACGTCTCTTGAGCTGGACAATTTCCCATTCACGCTGAGCGATATCCTTCTGGATCCGTCTTCGTTCCTCCCGCATCTTCGCGCCTATGTTTCCTCAATCATTCAGTATTTCGTGCCAACCCAAAATTCAAGAATACGAGCACTAAGTATTAACTAAGCGGGTGTTGAGCAGTCGAGATTAGTTGAGTGACAGGACGAAAATTAGCACCCATTAGTCGCCCAAAAATCATGACCAGTCGCGTGAGATTCCCACGTCCTTGCACGCGTAGATCTGCGAAGTTCTGAGTCCCCAGTTGAAGCGACCGCAAACCACTGTATATGGACACTGTCGAAGTGTGCAAGCAACCAATGCCAGAGTGAGCAGCCATCGATTCATCATTCATGTAAAGTACCATGTCTGATGCAGACCTAGAGCCACGCCGTTCGACGCCGACCCGATATCAACAGCCTCCAGAGCAGATATCGAAGAGCAGATCCAGATCTTCATCCGCCGTCAAGACGTCGGAAAGGTTACGCAACTGAAGCGCGCTTTGAACAGCCTCGTACCAATCGCCTCCCTTCCGGATGATCTCTTGATAGAGATTTTCGCTCTGTACCCTTATGCAGAGGATCAGTCCAGAAGCAAATTCGACCCATTAATACCGACACCGTATCACTGGTTGCGGTACACCCACGTTTGCCATCATTGGCGACATGTTGCATTGCAGACACCAATTCTCTGGACCGACATAGTCCTGATTAACCAAAATGAATGCATCAAGGAGATGTTGATCAGATCCGGACAGGCGCCAGTAGAGGTATCCAGCGCACCTGGACGACTTGCTCCGATGGATATGCTCAAGATATGTCTAGATGAGCTTCATCGTGTACAGAGTCTGAACATCCGCGTCTCACCAGGCGTTGTCGAAGAACTCGCAGATGCTGAATATCGTGAGGATGGACAGCTCGAGAGTCTCTCGGTATCCCTCGGGTCTGCTTACCCGTGGATATCCGACCATGGTCTATCTGAAGCGCTGGGGGTCTTCTTGACAGGAGTCGGCTCTCGCAAACTTAAGAAACTCCAAGTTATCGGCATCCATCTATTCCCCAATCTAACGCCGGCGTTTCCACTCTTGACTTCGTTTAGTTGGAGCACTCCCTCTCCACGCCTGGCTGTGAATGATTTTCTGTATTTCCTCCAGTCAATTCCATCCCTCCAGGTTCTGAAGCTGTGGGATGTCTTTCGTCCCCATCGTATGTCAGCGAAACCCACGTTACATACCAGTCTTCCTTGCCTCAAGGAGCTCCACATGTCCAACGAATACCTGCCATATGAGGATCTACTCCCATATCTCCACTTAACTAGAGATGCATCGCTTAATCTGGATGTGCACGGAGTCGACACACACTCTCACCTTATGAGTTTCTTGTCGCTTTTGCATTCGGCTGCGCTGTCGAATGAACTCCTGGCTGTTGAACTCATACGTTACGAAAATAGCCGCATTGAGTTCAAAGGCTGGGAAGGCGCTTTTTCGCATGAGATAGAGTTAGGCAGAGCCGCACCGATCCCCAAGCTGCGCCTCCTCATCGAACTCGCGAGCGAATTCGAGGATTCAATGCACGTGCCGGATCAGTTACTGGAGGCCCTACCCGTTGCAACAGTCGACTATTTGCGGCTCAGGAATACCCTGAACTGGCATTGGTACAGTGCTTTCGCAAAAATGCGAAATGTTACGAAGCTGTACGTTGCTGGGGAGTTATGGGATGTACCCGAGGCCCTAGTGTTCTCTTGTATCCCTCCAGAATCTCGCGGCTTGAATGACCCAGAACTACGTCTCTTCCCACGGCTTCGCTATCTCCGACTTAAGGAACCAGAAAACGTGCAGACGGCTCCGATCTTCGCCCAGAAACTCGTAGGTGCTCTGGAGTTGTGTAGGACAGAAAATCACAAGTTCGAGCGTCTTGATATCCGCGAAGCACGGATTCTTTGTGCTACGGCTGTAGACCAGCTAAAGGATGTGGTACAAACACTCACATTTGAAGACTAGTCAAACTGTTGGATGGAGCCGTGGCGTAGGCATCGCTATGTACGTGCTAGCGACAATCAGTAGGCTTATTGATTGACTAGATATGCGAACATTCAGTTTGAGATGTTCTGGGGTGCGGCGTAATAAAGTTGGTATACAAACCCAAGATTATATACGTGATATACAATGCGTGCGGAATATAACTGTGTAAACAGAACATGAAGTAATATGTGTATCTAGCGCGGCTACCTTTCTCGGACGCAGCCTGCCCCGTGGCCCCCGGCGTGCCCCTCGACTTGAGGTGTCTCGGTGAGTCTTGACAGTTCTACCACGTTCATTACAAAACTTCCTGAAGAACATTTTGGCCGTGGTTTTGCGACGTTGATCGAAGGATTTACGTCTCGGAGGATGTGAGGGTTGTCAGCACTTCACGACCCTCTTGGAATGGCTGCATGTATTATGTGCGTGCTTTCCTGTCTGTGAGGCGGTCTGTACGATAATTTAAATAATATCTGGATTTTTAAATTTATCAGCCTCAAGTCGACGTTGCATCATTGTGGCATAACACATGTACGTTGAGATGAGGGCTGCGTCTTGAGGGGATTTGCAAGACTCCCTTTTTATGCCGTTATAGCGGTTGGATAAGATAGAAAACTCTGTTCCGGAGTTCGATATTGGCCATCGGGTCTTTCCCCGCCGTGAGCAATGATTCTTGAATATGTTCTCACTTGACTGCGACTTCTGGGTAACGATTGCATAATTTAACGGCATAGACCAGTTCGCCGTCCGCTCTCCTGAAGAGTTGCATTGAGCATATGCATCCAAAGTTGGATTATGACAGTCCGTGAGCAAAGCGCTGCTTATTTTGCGACAGTCTTGGTAATCTACGACCTGTCACTCCCTGGAGATATCACCGCAGTATGCACCATACTTCCCATCCAGGATGCTTTGCGCAATAGGGTTACAGGAGAAGTCGATCGGTCTTTTGCACTCGCCTTTCAATCCACTTCGCAGCTCTCGCCATGTCCAACCCACAACCAATTGCTCCCTCACGAACCCTGTACTATTCTGGTCCCGTCGGACCCGGTGCCTGAAGCGATGCCTAGATATCCCGTCATTGGAACCCGCATTTACCTTCCTTCTCGGGCTCCCTCCGCCATGCCCGAGTACTTGGCGTCTGTATATGTAGCAGCATCGCGTTCTTGGAGGGCACAGAAATCGAAGCATCTTTTGGTCATGTCAAAGACGACGTTCTCCTACCAAGTGCAACGCGTTACGTACGAGACCGACGTTCCCGTTTCGGAGGTGCTCGCGCGCCTGGACAAGGCGCTGAACCGTGCCAACTCGGCTGGTCTGCTCCAGAAATTCATCAATACCACGAGCAAGGAAGAGCTTGAGAGCACGATCCATGGACAGACGGATAACGGCGTGCGGGACTTCATGTACGTACATTGAGGCTCTGCCTAAGACATAATTAGACATTCAAATGATAGGTTCATCGGTCAGATACGCCACGAAGGCTGGCTGAACGCGTATTTTGACACAGACACATACCCGCCCATATCCGTCTACACCTTGGGCAACCCGCTCATTGCGCAGACCATGATCCGGCACGACACCATCGCAGCGTACTACGTGCCGCCCAAAATATTTGTCATTGGAAAACCCGATGATAAGGGTGCGAAGGTGATTTATGACTTACCGTCATCTCTCATTGCTGCAGGGAAGGAGGGAGAATTGAAGGTGGCTGCTGACAGGCTGGATGCGAAGTTGGAGAACTTGGTGAGGAAGATCACGGCGAAGCTTTAGATTGGGGAAAAGGGGCGCGGGCGGATAGTTAGTCACGGATTATCCCACTCCCGACCCTGCTTATGATGGGACCCTCAAACATGCCGGAAGTCTATATGATTCGGAATGAGATGTTCTCTTCGAAGTTGCTGGCAGATTGTCAAACCCTGCCTCTTTACGACCTGGAATCAAACGCGTTTTATTGGCCGCCGCACGGTCGATAACGACTCGGTGGGCGCTCACTGGATGCGCCTGACACTCTTTGTGGTGATCTCTGGTCTGCGGGCGGACATCAACTCCTCACTACAAAACTACTCCGACAAGGCTCTAGAGCACAGGATCAGAGCGTCACAGACATTCTGTTCTGAAACTTACTGACCGAGTCATCCACCCTGGAAGATGGAGCCTCTGGCGTCAACTTCGGCCTGTCAGCACCAACACGGACTTAATCGAGTCGCATTATCTGTTCTCGACAACCAGAACCCGGGGCACCACAAGTCGCGGTAGTATCAGGTGTTTTCGCCCCACGATCTCCATGATCGAGTGATCGAAATACAGCTTTCTCTGGTCATCTTGAGGCATTCCATAGGACAACGGATGCTGCGAGCATCGATCGATGCGAAGTCGTCCAAGAACTGAATCGCAGCATCGACGCCTTAGGACAGCATAATTATGCCGTGCGGTGCAGGGAAGCCCTTCCTCTTCTTGACTCGACGCAACGTTTCAAGACATTGGGGAACGTTCTAGTAGATTCAGGCACTTAACAGATGATCTAGCCACTTACAGCGCTATCGTTTAGGAAGTTGTCACAGAACTCGGTCAATTCCTCCACCCGAGCGATATCAAGGAATACCGAGAGTACGTCTTGCGTCAACTTATATCCCTGGCCAAATGTGAGGTGAGTCAGGTCGGACGCACTGTAGCTCCCGTACACCGATGTCTCCCAATTTCCTAGATCACGAAATATTCTTCGAAAGCCGTGAATTGTGAAATTCGATGTGAAATTGAGCAGGTGACTGACCAATTTGTGGGCACACCGATGGATGAGAATGAGCGAGCCATATACGGTGTTCTACTCCATTGAGACGGAGCACCATTTTCAGTCGTAACCGTAGCAGACCGGAAACGAAACACATGGCCATGGGTTCCATGTTCCCAGTAAAATGAACGCATCTGAGGGTAACCAGGGCTGACAGAACGCGAGAAATACAGTGCAGGAAACCGAAATTCCGAAATTCTTGAGGATTCAACGGCGAGGATGGGCGCAAGGTGTACGAGTCGAGATTGTATAGTAAGGATAGCGGGCTGGACGTGTCGCTTGATTTCGCGGAACAACGGAGTGCCCATTGGACATGCACGTTATTCACCGTAGTAATATGATACATGGTCAGACTTCCAAGAAAATAACAGGTCCAGGACATACGATATATCGATGCTCAGAGCTCCCCAATATCCTTCTTGATAGCACTCTCGGTAGCAAACACAATAAACTCCGCACAGTCACCCGCCGCCTCAAGCGTCTCCTTCACCGCATCCCAGCTCCCCACAAGCGTCTTCACCCCAACAATTCCAACAATCGTCACCCAGTCCTCCGGACTCAGCTTACACAGCCCGCTACCGATGTAGCACCCCGCATGCGTCTCGAATGCCGTTTCCTCCAGTTCCTGACACGTCATCTGCACCTCCCCAGTCGCTTCGGGAATCAATGCGGTTTGGAGACAGTGCATGGTGTTGAGCATCCATGTCTGGCCAGCAGTACTGAGTTTCGAGCGCTCTTGAGAGAATTTAGTGCAGTATTTGAGACCGTAGCCTAAGGGGTAGCCTGTTGGACCGCAGTGAAAGCGCGACTCGAGACAGTCCGGGTAGAAGGCGCAGGAACCGTAGACCGGGTTGGAGCAGTCAGAGAGGTTGGTCGTGGCGTTGAGCGTAGAAGAGGTGGATTGAGATTGGACATAGGTGATAAGGAGAGCCAGGACCAGGTTGAACTTGGCGACGAGGGGGTAGGGTACGCACGTAGTTAGCTTCATTACGAGTCCGAGTCACGGGAGTCGTGGGCTGGCAATTTGTGCGTAGTGGCTTGCTTCAAGACGGTAGAGCAGAAAGAACCTCAACGCCAGGTATAACGGTAGCGGACGCGCTGCGTTGGCACAGTTTATGTACAGCAGCCGAACATAGCGAAGATGTGTCGAAGACTCGAAACAGGCGGGCAGTGACGTCACTGTCACTCTTCGAACCACGTGAGTACGAGAATTATTCGGCTGTTTCAAAAGCTCTCCCTCAGCAATCAGGCCGGATTAGCACAAAGGTCATATACTTGGTTCGCGTAGAACGGCAGGGAGTGCTTGCTTGAGGTCACGCGCCGAAAGTATATTATTCGAGTACATATAATGGGTAAGAAAGTCTATGGGTAAAGATATCATGCAGCGTCATCTCAGATACGTCCAAGTCCAAGTCCCAGAGCAAGAGCTGCAATGAGATCAAAGAAGCCAGTCGTTTATTTTCCGGTAGGTTTCGAGTTCCCCTGTGGCTTGGACGAAGATCCGCCTTTGTTACTATTGGTGGGTTTACTATTGGCGGGCTTCTGCTTAGGCTTATTGGGATTGCCCCCCATGTCCGTCACGCGAGTGGGTCCTCGCGGGAACGGCTTGTCGTCCTCCACGATCACTCTTTTACATTCGCAATTAAAACGTTGTTAGTGCGACGAAGAATACTCAGCACTCACTGCCCCGTGGAGGTTCTCTTCGTCACGTCAGCATGGGTATTTGACTGCTCTACTAACATACTGCATGAGGACATGAGAACGGTCCACGACGACTCGAGGAGGATGGAGACAGACCTCTTCGAAGTTCGTTCCCGGGGCTTGGCACTTATGGAACGAGATGGGAGTAGGTGTGATAGCACTGTAGTGCAGTCAGCTGAACGCAAGCCATTTTATCTAGATAAAGGCTGTGCATTTGGTGTATTGAAACTGAGCACGCAGCCCAGCGAAGCGATTTGCTGTGCTCAACAAATGAAACAGCTGTACGCCCGCAGTCCCCATGAGTACGGCACCCACATTCAAAGAGCTACATTTCGTCCTATATTGATCTTAATCTCACCGTCGCTGTGTAGCCGGAACAAGGGTCCAGGGAGCTCAGGACCCTCAAGTCGACCGATTAACTGCGCTAAGCTCGCCCTTCTCTTCCTCATTGACATGCTTCGAATACTGGTGCAGGTCTGCAGAATATGGCCGTCTTATCGATAATCAAGACAGAAGGAAGGGTAGAGTCAAAGTTTCAGTCGATGGAAATCGTCGAAGCAGCGGCACACTTAGCCAACGAGGCCACTGAACACGTCCAGCCTGCCCGCGCCGCCGAGTCCCTTGCTGTGTACGACAGCATGCGCGTCGAGGATCCTTGGGTAGAGTCTGTCATGGACACAGTTCTGGATGCATACTAAATTTGTGTGGCTGCACTGTTCCTCACGGGTCCGATCACTTGTAGACCACGTCGTCTTGGGCATTCCGGCAGATATCAAGATGTTCTGGAATCTTGTCGTCGAGGATAGCCTAGCATGAGATAGATCACAAGGAGCTATGAGCAAGCGAACTTGAGCATCCGGAATCGATCCTGGTCCAAAAGCTCCCCCATACAAAGACTCGCTGAAAAGCAGTGCCAGAGCTAACATGATCAGAATAGGGGTTCTTGCCTCGTCGCACGGGATCATCAGAGCGAGTCGTGAGTCACACGCCTTAACGGTATAGGACGCAACACGCACCATGTTCACGATCTGAATAGTAGCAAAATATTACATAAGACAATCACGCGAGGTCGAAAAACCTCACCAATTGCAACGGGCCCGCAGTGCTGCCCGGAGAGAGGTATGTAAGAATAAAGTTGCAGTACAGGCGTACCGCAAAGACGCTGCCTACTTATCGATTCCCACGGTCAGAAAACTCAGAACACGGAATCCGGATTCATAGCCGTAGAAGATGCAATACTGGCAGATAATTCACAAAAATAATGAAAGAAAGGTAGTATCCCAAGGAGTACCCGGTGTTTTAATGAGGGGACATTTCTATCTAGAGAGGGACTACAAATTTGGTTCTGTAGTCACTGTGTAGTAGTCAACATGTATAGATACTTTCTGGGTATATCTACGTTTACTCTATGTCCAATATCGAGCGTAGGGCTTACAGGATAAGTTACAGCACAAGAGAATGCTCTGCATGTGGTAGCGTGCCGCATCTGTCATAGATGGTGGTGGCACGTCTGAAGGGTTTGGTAAAAAGTCTTGAATACGGCTGCGAGGAAAATAAATAAATAAATAAAGAGCACGTCCGTGCCTCTGGCGCAGAGCGGACGAAGCACTGAGAAACATGCTTTTTAATTGGAGTACCGAATATTAACAGAAGGTCAACAATCCATCAATACCACCTCACTCATTTCCCGAACCGATCGGGTTTACCGTTACGGACAGCTGAGTCAAAAGCCGACGAGTGCTAAACCATGCTGACCAGTCTAAAAAATGGCCTATAAAGTCACAACTCAACAACGCCTCGACATCAGGTAATTTCACAATGTCAACTCCCGTACCGAAGCTCTTCCAGCCTATTCGCATAGGGGCTGTAAATCTAAGTCACCGCATCGTGCTGGCGCCGCTCACCCTTCTACGTGCAAACAAAGCACACATCCACGGCGACCTCGCAGTCGAATATTACAGGCAGCGCTCCAGCAAGTCCGGAACCCTCCTCATCGCTGAAACCTCGATCATAGCTGCAAAGGCAGGAGGACTGGACCATATCCCTGGTATCTGGAGTGACGAGCAAATCAAAGCGTGGCGCAAGGTAAGGAACAGTTTTAATCAGTACTCAAGGGGGTCACATAATCTGGCACAGGTCGTAGATGCGGTCCATGAACAAGGGAGCTTCATATTTTTGCAAATCGCGGCGTTAGGCCGCCTCGCAAACCCCGAGCTCCTCGAACGCGAAGGTATCTCAAGGGACAACTTCGTCGGGGCGTCTGCAATTTCTGCGCACTCAGGCGGCGCGGTGCCTCGCCCAATGACTCACGCGGATATCAACGAATACTTGCAGCTCTACGCTACGGCTGCTTCCAACGCTGTGTTGAAAGCCGGTTTTGACGGAGTGGAGATTCACAACGGTAACGGGACACTGTCAGACCAGTTCTTACAGGACGTGTCCAACCAGCGCACGGACGAGTACGGAGGTAGCATAGAAAATCGCGCCCGCTTCCCGTTGCAGGTCGTCCAAGCAATTGCGGACGCAATTGGGGAGAACAGGACCGCCGTCCGCATCAGCCCGTGGAACACCTCGGCAGGTCTGTAGTATGTTTGATACCGATGATCCGCGTGCTGACTCCATGGCATGATAGGTATGCGTATGCCAGACCCGCGGCCCACCTTTTCACATTTCGTCTCTAAGCTGCGTGCGCTCCACCCAGGCATAGCGTACCTGCACATCATCGAGCCACGAGTGGCGAACTTTGAAACCGCAGAGGAAGGTCCCCTCTCGGAGAGTGACTCGAACGACTTCATCCGTGACATCTGGGCGCCGCTACCGCTCATAAGTGCAGGCGGCTACAGCCGAGAATCAGCGACTGAGACAGCGGAAAAGTATGGCTATTTGATCGCCTTCGGAAGGACGTACATCGCAAATGTGAGTGTCCAATGTTTTCCCGTTGGAAGAAAGGTATTTACTGTAAGGCTCATTACAGCCAGACCTCCCAGTGAGAATTATGAAGAACATCCCGTTGACGCCATACGACAGATCGACGTTTTACGCCCCAGAGGAGGCGCATGGCTATATTGATTACCCCTTCGCAGATGAGACGCCGTCAAAAGAAACTGCTTCTGGGAGCGTTTGACTTGGGATTTCATCCGTATAGAGTAGAGCAATCACCTGACAAATAATATACTGCTTCCAAGTGTTTGTGCGCAGTCGAGATGCATTGACGTGTCAGTCACCTTTCCACTTCCTCGAACAAATCATCAGAAACCCACACTTGCCATGGCCGTGAACGAGCACAGACATTACGACGGAGCACTTCGCGAGACGGGATTCGGTTTTATTCAATGTCCAGGCAGCCCTGGGATGAATTCCGGCGCGCATGCCGGGGCCCGCGCGTATTCACAACAACATAGATGTAAAGATAAAGTCATAACATACGCCAGCGCAATATAAATGAGAAGAATGACAAGTCGAAGGCTCAGAGGAATGAAGCAAGGCTTGATCCTCTCAGCGGTCACCAAAGAATTGGCGGCCCATCTCGGCACTTCGGTGCCTGGAACCGACCTCGGCCGTTGCCGCGTAGGCCACAAAGTTGTACTCACCCACGTCGATTTTCCGTCTCTACGTTACTCCTTCCTAGTCCAGCTTCATATTATTTGGCGCGTTTCCACTCAGCGTGTATCTCCTCCATATCCCACCTTGACCTTGGTCTCGAAAATTTTCTCTGCAAGTAGTTCCGATACCTACTGTCTCATTGTTCAGATCCTTGTTATTGTATGCTCAGTACTTCTCTAACGAGAATTAATCTGTAGTAATAACTTGATAATCCTTTATAATTCATCATCTCTATCGACATCAAGCAAGAAATAGACGAGTCATACACCATCTACTCTCGACTGCCAAAGTATCAAATTGCTGCCGGCTTCCCGTAAAGCCCATCGGGATCGTCCCGCGCCTGCGCCTTGTCTGTGCCGCGCGAGTGCATGAGCTTGTCGTCCGTATCTGCGTCCGATACCGATGCCAACGGCTGCAGGCGGATGTTGTTGCTCACGTTCGTCTCCGTCGCGCGGAAACGGAGCGCGTTGCTCTGTGCACGAGATTAAGGAATCAAAAAGTGCAAGGGTGCGTTCAGGCTCAGAAGAGACGCGCACAAAGGTGGAAATACGCACCTCAGTGTCGAAATCGACCGCAGTCTGGCTGAGGGCCTGCAGGCTCGCGCGCGCGTTGAGGGTGTCGAGGAGTGTCTGCGCGCCCTCAATCTCTCATAAATCTGATCTGGACAACTGGAATGCGCACTCACGTTCGTGTAGATGCGCCCGATCGGGTACGCGAACATGGCGTACAGGTTCGTGTTGCGGTGGAGGAGGAATCCGAACAGGTCGCCGAGCGCGAAGATGGACGCAAAAAGCCCCGTCTGCACCGCGCCCCGGATGAGCCGGTTCAGGATCGTATTCGTCTTCCGGATGCCCGTGCGCGAGCGCCACAAGACGATGGTTAAAACGACTTGGAGGGAGGTGCGTCAGAGGAAGTGAGAGCATTCGCGGAGGAGAGGCGTACGTGTGATGCTAAGATCAGCGGCAGTTTGGAAGCCGAGCCACAAGGTGACCAGGGGTGCAAGGACGTTGAATTTTGTGACGCTGAAGGAGCGTTATGTTGGCTGATGTGCAGCTCGAAGGGAGGGCACGTACTCTTGAATTATCCCAGACTTGACACCCGCTATGACACCGAATATGAATCCGACTACACTGAGAAGGCAGATACACCCGGTAATTATCTTGCTCTTCGTGAGACGCAGGACACTGAGGCAGATTTGCATTTGTGTTAGAGGATGTGACATATGGTGTAGAACTCGAGTGGCCTTACCGATGTGCGAGGAAGAACTGAGTGATGATGGCGGCACATGAGGTTGCGACAGCCGTGAATGGAATCTCCCAGCTCACAGCTGAGTGGACTAGGCGGTAAGCGAACAACAGCATAGTTGTATGATGAACCACATACTGAGAACAACGGCCGGATTGCCGAAGTTCGTCACGCTAGGTCCGATGGACTATATGAATGTCTTTACGCGTTCTGAGCTCGTTGAACGTACCACATATCCCATGCTGCATAGATAGCGCTAATCGATGGGTCAGAATTGGCATGCGCAGATGATCTGGATGGATACGCACACCGCGGAGTGGATGGTGTCGAGAACAAAGAGGACGCCAACGGTAGCCCTGCAGAAAGATGGCTATAAGCGATTTCGTCAACTTGCAGCGCGTCGTTCGGCTTACCGGACCCGCCAAGGATCATTGAATTCTGTAGTGCAACCGTTATTCTCGTAACATGAAATCCTTGCCATTAGTACATACGGGTTGTGTGATAAATAAGAAACTGCCAGGACACGAGGCCGTACAGATAGGTGTTAACTGCATCAAAATAAATTAGAGTTCATTACGCTCGACGAACGTCAGGCACTCACAGAAAATCCCCAAGAGGAGAATTCCTATAAGTCGAGAAAGACTCTTCTGGTCAAGCCCCGAAACCGACATCGACCCAATGCTCACCTATAGTAGTGTCAAACTGACCCATACTGTACCAGTCAGAGGGAAAACAAAGCGTACGCAGAGTCTTCACATTAAAAGTCGTCGGTTGATTGAGTTGGCAGTTGAATTTGTGTGCTCTTCAGGGCAGGGAGGCGGTGGGAGTTCATTGGATCGGCAAGTTAGCTTCGCGAACACGATCCAGGCCTTCACCAGCCTCCGTCATCTGCAAATTATTACTTTGAGAGCTTTTGTTTCCCGGCCTGCCGCAAATGGTTCGGAGAGCCCGGCGCGTTGGAGGCATCCTTGATGGCCGTCGCTCTCGGAAGCAAACAGGCCTCATTTATTTGCCTAGAGCTTCCGTACCCACGCCTCCTTTCGTCCACACATTATTGATTCGCTTCCGACGTGGACGGCGTCGCTGCCAGGGTCAAGTGTAGGGTTTGAGGAATTTGGGAAGTGTAAATTACCTCCGCTATTTGACACCTGTAATTTACAGGAAATTTACTGGTAAATTTGGTCAGGCCCGTATGGAGGGTGTAAATTTGGGTTAATTTGGGAATACTGGTCTGGGAACGATGCAAGCTCATGATACAGTGATCCATGGTGTGTAGTAGTTATAACTTATAATAGACCTCCTTGTCATGTATAATACACGCCTTGGGCCACTTGCATGATACGAGGAGACTCTGGTAGCTGTGCCACGTGCGTATTTGAGCACGAGCAAGACGGCCCGTTGCAAATTTGAACGCACTCGATCGCCATAACCGCGAACCGAGAATCATACAGCTCGGCATAGAGAGACGAATTCACTCTAGATCCAAGGATTGGCGGCGTGAACCTCCGGGACCATATATACTGACACTAGATCTCACTTCTTGCAGGATGTCTTGTCAGATTTTCATTAAGCACCAAGACTATCCGTGTTGGGAAATACTAGCAAAGATTCACACTGTCACAGTGGAGGAACCGCTCCGTTGAGACATAGGGTAGAGCTCACCAGCCTGCAATTTACATGTAAAATAACCTTATTTTACCGGTTAATTAGCGTTAATTAACGCGGTCCGCTCCGGGGCTCCGCCCCGGACCTCGTTGGTAAATAACAGTTAATTACACCCATTAATTAGGCCTACAGCACTGCTGGCTGGTAAATTCCAACGGTCAATTAGACCCTAGTCAAGTGTTTCCTCGGCCGTCTTTTCATCTATTCTGTCTGGTCCGCTTGCATCTGCCTCGGAGAAAAACTGTTTGCGAAGAAACCATGACTCACGATATTTGTAGGTCCCTTTAGCTGAAGGCCACCGCCGAACCCGACAGTGCGTATTCCTGCAGACCGTCTTCTTTTGTGCTCCACTGCCTTACCAACGATTTAGGACTCTATAGTCAGCCACTACTAGTACATTCTGTCGAACAAGCTCGATGAGTTTTCGATGCTTGTCCATCTCGAGTGAAAAGCACTGTCGCCATGCTTACCTTCATTGTATCAACCAGCACAACGTTTTCGGACTGCTTGTATGACTCCACTTCGCCGCCCGTCTGAATTCAATCGCGATCTATCGTGTGTGTATCGATTTGATGACTGTTCAGAATGAATAGGAATGGATGGTGCCAGCGTCATCGGTACTAATCGCCATCGTAACACTCCCAGCAGAAATGGTCATAGCAGAGGTATGTAAATATCATCCCAACTTAAGATGAGCCAACCTGACTACTCTTGATCACACTGTGGGACGTGCCTTTATGTTACTCGGCAACGAGTCTAGAGCGGCTTGATGATATGTGGACGCATGGAACTTGCCGCGAAACTCCGTAGATCGCTGCAATACGTCAATGTCACGTCCAGCGAGCTGACATTCCGATCCCGCCCATCGAGCCGGCCATTGCCCATAGCTAGTCGGACGTTACTTGCGATTTCTGTGACCCATCGCCCTCCCTAGCCAATCTTTGAATTACAAATTATTTCTGGCACGATTCTGTTTGATAGGTCCTCGTATATATAAACCTCGTTACTGTTGTCTGATGCGTAACGCTTGAGACAAAGATCGGGTTTTAAATTCCAAATCATTCAGCGAGTTCTTTCATTACTCGAAGGTTGCCGAACAGCGGTAGTTGCAGGTCTGATCCTCCGTGGGCATCAGAACGTCGTGAATGCCGCAGGCAATCTTGATGATTCCGAGAGACTGGTCGACAAATCCTAAATTATGTGGTTCTAAACGGCATCAAGGTTCCTAGCCCCAATGCTGTGAAGTTCGAGATGGAGACATTACACAGGAGAAGTTGCAGTGTCATGCAAATGTCGGTGAAAATGCGGGAATGGGTGTAAAAGATCATCTTTCGAGACGTGAAAAATACATTTTGATCAACATATTGCAGGTCGAAGTGTTATCTGGCCACCCTTGCGACAGACGCTTCTAATTTCTGAATCGCGACGGTGACGGCATGTGCATTCATGATGTACACGTGGTACACAGAAAGTTTGGAATGTAGGAAGGGATTGTGGCCGCCCTCTTTAAAATTCTAGATCAAAGTTTATAAACGAACCAGAATCTCGTTTAGAATTTAGAATTACATAGAGCAATTCTAAATCCATCCACTGATCGATTGGCGCATCAAGAATCCCAGTCAGTGTGTCCCATGCCGATAGTGTTCGATACACTCGCCTCAAACCCTCACTCATTTATTCGTCAATGCGATGCAGCGACCGATCATCGATTCATCGCTCGCCTCTTGCCGATGAAACAGAGGACCAGCGGAAGAGGTGTTTGTCTCAATATCGCCAGTAATTATATGCCCGCCCAGGAATCCGGCCATACACGCTTAACGGACTTTGCTGATGTGGACTTCTCGGTCGTCCTGTCGCGATTCCAAGAGATTGTTGTGCCTTTGGTTCTGGTTCGGAGCGTGTTGTGCCATTTGATTCAGAGCACGAACACCATGTCATTTGATTCAGAGTTCGAACATCGTACCATTTGATGCAGAGTCCAAACACCTTTGAACCAGAGTTCGACTTTTGCGCCAGTTCAGTCAAAATCTAAATGTCGTGCCATTTCATTCAGAGTACAAAGTTCGTGCCCATTAAGTCAGAATTCGAAGTTCGTGTCCTGTAAGTCAGAGTCCGAGTGTCCCCCTTTGATCCATAGTCGAAAGGTTGTGCCATTTGATTCCAAGTCAGAAGGTCATGTCATTTCATTCAGAGTCCGAAGTTCGTGCCCTTTGATTCAGAGTCTGAAAGGTCCCTCGTCTTTCATACTTCGAAGTCCTGAATCAACAGTCAGGCATTAGGTCGATGGTGCCCTCCACTTCCCCGGGGGGGAAGGGGGTGTTCGCGCTCGCCCACGATGCAAAGAGAAGGACCCGCCGTCGTCAGAAAGTATGTTTCAAGTTTATGTTGATGTTCGCGATGTGATACTAGTACCCAAACGAACGAACGAACAAGCGTGCGGTGGCGGGGTGAGAGCAAAGGAGAAGTGGGCGGCGAAGGAGAAGATGGCGGTGGAGTGGTGAAAAAAGGAGAAGATAGCGACAGAGTGAGCGCAAAGGAGAAGATACAAGAGGAGTGGTGAGCAAAGGAGAAGATAGCGACGGAGTGAGAGCAATGGAGAGGATAGCGACAGAGTGAGAGCAAACGAGAAGGTAACGAAGGAGTGAGAGCAAACGAGAAGATAGAATGGGAGTGGTTCGCAAAGGAGAAGCCTGCGACGGCATTTTGGCATTTGGAATTTGTGACGGGTTACCTCCAAGAGATTCACAGAGGTGGGCGGAGCGAGATCTACGATGTCAGATGTCATGATGCATATGCGAAACAGTTAGGGAGGTTTTGAGCGCGGGTCGTGCAAAGACAAGTAAATATTTGATCGACATGAGCATGCTAATTTCGAGGTCGAGAGGATGGGGTGGAGCTGTTGCGACATGGAACACAGAGGGTCAATATCCTGGCCGTGGGCTATCATCTCAGATGCGGTGGAGATGGATAGGCGTGGTTCGACGGTAGGTGGGCACGTCTGATATCCGGAGTCCAAGGCAGGTAAGTATTGGTTGCGTTTTGAACCCTAAAATAGCAATAGCAGTTTACGGACGGACCACTCAGGCCTCAGGAACCGCGCCACGCTGGGCTTCTCGTACCTGCTCGGTCAGGTACAGGCACAGGCCGAAATCACTGCTCAGAAATTATGCGTGACGTCTACGGGGCTCCCTACGTCTTCGGTTCGCCAACGTGGGGCTCCCTTTGTCTGATCTTACCGTGTGCATCCCCGGTCGGGGGCTCGCCTTTGAGACTTGGAGCGACCCGGATGGTCAAGGCGTTAGGTAGGTCGATGTACCTTCCTGCTGCCAGAGACGCGAAGACAAGGATCCCCACTATCGTCAGAAAGTGGGATTCATGCTTCAAGTTTATGCTGATGTTCGCGATATGATACCCGAACGAACGGACGTGCGGTGGCGGAGCGAGAGCAAAGAAGGTAGCGGCGCAGGAGATAAAAGAACAAGATTGCGGCGGAGCCAGAGCACAGAAGAAGGTTACGGCGCAGAGAGAGTACAGGAGAAGGTAGCGGCGGAATTTGGCATTTGTGGCGGGCCCTGAGCTCGAGGCGGGCGGAGTAGGATTCGCAAGGGCAGGCGGAGCGACACCTACAAAGTGCTGTAGCAGCAAGTAACGTCGATACGCCGTGAGTACCGAGTAACCCGCGGAACGGTTAGGGATGGCAGGATAAGATGGCGCTTTGAGTGCGATAATGGGTATATGGGTATAAGGACTTTGAGGTTGAAGGCTGGGTGAGTCGTTCCGATTTGGTGAGAGTGCGGGAGTGAACTGCTAGCTGAGGTACGCATGGTTCGATGTTGTGTGGCCTCGCAATGTGCGGGCTGAGGATGAAGAGTCGCGATCGATCCTGTGGCGTGCGTATCTTTCGAGGTCTCCGCGGTTGTGGACGATGCTTGGTATGGATACGTATTCCATCTGTGTATAATCGGTGATCATGATGATGCGAGATCGGGTTATCATTATGCAGCAGCGGCAGTGTGCAGTCCGAGTCGTAGTGGTGCGTACTGATAGTTTACAGCCATGTCGTCAGGAACCGTTCCACCCACCAGAATTCTAGTGCCTGGCCGAAATTGCTGGGTACTCGGTGATCAGGTCGAAATTAGTGACTCGGCAAGGTGATCAGACATCAGATGAAGGGAAGGATATGTTGTGCTGAGATGTTGCTGGTGGTGGGGAGGATATGACCGGTGTCGTTGGTGACAAGTATACGATCAGGCATCAGACGTCGATAGTGGTGGGAAGGATATATATGATCAGACGGTGGTGACGGTAGGCGACGCGCGACGTCTGATCATATCGCCAGCACCGCGCCAGAAAAGGAGACTCGCATATGGGGGCAGGCGAGAATTCTGCGACGATAAAGGGGACCAGGGCTGGAATCGCAATGGTAGGACCTGAATATTCAGTTCTGGAGGCGGTCGCGGGGGTAACCAGTCTCAGCCGGTGACGAGACGTATCCACGGAGGAATGGAGGGCGACGCGTGGTACATTTCCCGTGTTATTGCGCGTCCAACCGGCTTTTTTTGCCCATATTTGATACTCCCCCCTTCCCCAGTCGTATGCCCATGGACATTAATGTTTGGACAGTGTCTCTGCGTGGGGCGCACAAGACGGGAAGGCCAGAATGACGAGAGGTAGCCGATGTCTTCGATGCAGGGAATGGCGGGCTGTGGATGGGAACAGAGAAAGATCGAAGTGATGGTGGTTGCTTTGTGGGCACATATATACACGGACGGGTTAATGAGAGAAGACAAATGATGTCACCGTCGGTCTCTGCTTATCCCCTACAATTAATCGACAACAATTCATGGCGTGCCGATGTACTATGTCTTCATGAACACACTATTGTTGCCGTCCTTTGGCTTGAGGCTCTTCAGCTTCTCTGCCGTGTTCAGCGCGCTATAGCAGGTCGTATTAATCTGCATTCACGCTGCAGTGGACACCGCTCAGAAGATCTACTCCGACAGTCTCCCTCGATTGGCACCGGTCTTTTTTGCCCCACCAGCGCACTATACGTACCATGCTCTCCTAATCACAGAAGAGTATGCTCGCCCAAGCACTGTGTTTGCAAGTAGAGGCGACTTTCACGAACGGAAGAAGCAGAGAATCAAGACAAAGACTGAGGAGGAGATCGTATCCAAAAGGCGGACGTGGACAAACACGGGTGGTGACGTCATCTGGCTCGTTCCTTGACACAGCAACCTTCTTCTGCCCGCTCGATATAACCCCTGGATAATTCCACTCTTTAAATCATAAC
Source organism: Neolentinus lepideus HHB14362 ss-1 (assembly GCA_001632425.1). NCBI lineage: Eukaryota > Fungi > Basidiomycota > Agaricomycetes > Gloeophyllales > Gloeophyllaceae > Neolentinus > Neolentinus lepideus. Next base: position 161,147 of record KV425602.1, read on the forward strand.
CCTCCTTGCCGTTCCTCAATCCATCCAGGTCCATAGCAGGCTTGAGGTGATACGGCGACGACGACCATAAGGGCCTCTGGCACTGCACATGCCAGCCAGCACCCGCGGACGCACAACCGCGGCATGCAAAGCCAGAGCCTCAGTAACTCAAATTGCACCTCAAAACCGAGAACGCCTAGACGTTGTCGGCCCGAGGTCGTGAACCGCGGTGAAGAGGGGATGCGGAAATGATGGCGTCGCGCCTGGTACTCGCAAACGTCCATCACCTTCACTCCCATCTGCTCACTCTGACTACGAACGTCAAGACGCATTCACGTTGTCTCGGGAGTCGCTTGCCCCAGTAGGCCTCTTAGGTTCTTCGCCACCTTTCGTCGAGTCGTGTCCTGAAGGAGCTCCGTAGTCTGCCTTCCAAATGGCTATGACTCTCTGCTCTCAGTCGTGTGGCACCCATCTGGTTCTCTGTTTGCGACTCCAGGTGCTTTTTTCCAGCTTCAAGAACCTGCTTGCTGTGTCGATACGTTGTATACAGTGCGTCGTAGTCTGCTTATCAGGGTCGCCTTCTTTCCTGAATGCCGTGCAAATCCAGGCACTTCCGGTTTGCCTCCATGATCTACACCCATTTGCAGAGCCTGTCCATTTATCAGACTCTCGTGGACTCGTGCCGTGCAATATTACTCACCATACCGTGTTCCAGCTTCCCTGCTCATCTCCCCGCATCCACCGGTACCTCGCATTCCGTGCTGTATCCTGAGGGGGCGATGTCTGTATACATTCTTTGTATCATCGAGCGCCCGACTTCCTCTCAGACGTTATCTCACGTTGCCCGTCATAGCTCATCGACCTTATCAATATACATGTCGCTTTCGTGCTCGCAACTCTACCCCGTCCATGCAACGGATGGTTCTCAGTGAGTTCGGGGTCTGATGGTTCTCAGTTAGTTCGAGGTCTGTCCTTCCTCTCATGTGTCCCAGGTCCAGCGCATGTCTGGTTTATATTTCTCGGTTTCGCCTCTTATTCGGTGGCAACGTCTCGTTTTTCGCTGATGCCGATTGACCATTCGTGTGGCCTATGCCCCCGCGAACGGTGCCCAAGGCATTCTTGTCTACGTGCCACGGTACGGAGCGCCTGAGATGAGACTGAGGCGCGCAGGGCATCGATGTCCAGCAGGCCAGGATGTCAACGGCGCCGATGTTAAGTATCGGCGTGGTTTGTCTCTGCCGGACATTCTATCGGCTTGACGCGGATGTGTGTGCACCCATAGCCTTGACATCGGGACGGTCTGAGGATCGTGCGGGAATGGCGCATGGATATCTAGCGCCGCGTTGCACGAGCCTATAGAACCGCAGGCGCAACTCGCGAGGGTCTATACGCTCGAAGACGCCGTGACGTGCAGGCGAACTGACTTCTACGGGCGTTTCCTGAGGGCCATTGCGGCGTTTCATCAGTCGCTACCTGGTGTAGTATGACGGCACTGTAGACAGGGCGGGATTTCAGGATGTATCGTGGCACGGATCAAACGAGTGGGGAGAGGAATGCAAGATGACATAGAGAATAACCAACAAGCATGTAAAGCATCGGATGCTAGCCATATTCTATTATACATGCGGTGTAGTCAAATCCTAAAGTAAGTTACCAGAAGTCCTCATCCTCGTCCTCTTCCGAGTTATCGTCAGGCTCCGATGCCCCACGTTCAAAGACATCTTGTTCGTCATTGTCAGCAGTAACGGATTGCGGGACATCCGTGTGCAGTATCTCCTTAGTTGCTGGGCTAAGATGGATGACCGCCGGTGGACGCAATGTCAAAGTGTCCACGGCTTCCTTCAGCAACGCCACGTCCAGCTCCGGCCACTCCTTTACACCTCGAACATCGAGCTGTCCTATGGGGCTACCCTTGGCCTTCCGCGAGCCCAGCATGGAGGATAACCGGTGCGAAAATTCGGCGGGGTACAGTTCGGGGGAGTCTTCTTCGAGTCTGAGCGACTGCAGATGAGGGAATAGCACCGCGTCTTGGCCGGCGTGGGTGGTGTTGACATCCAACTGGCTATTGGCCATAGGAGCTGTGTCCCCGATAGCGGACATCGCATCAAGGAAAGGGTCGTCTGCTCCAGCGACCGAGAGCCGCGTCACGTTCTGCAGGTGAAGAAATCGGCGCCTCCAGTCCTCCGAGGGCATGCGGGCTTCAACTTGGAGATGTTGTAAGCCGGCCGGGGCTAGGTTTCGAACCACCATGTCGAGGGCATCCTGGGATTCCTGGGAGTGCTGCCAGACCTGTACAGAGACCTTGAGCCAACCAAGTGGTTGTGTGTTCGGACTGGGCCACACCATCACATTCTCGAATGATGGCGATCCCGAGTCCGTCGTGAAAACGACTTTCTTTGGACAGCCAGGAGCCGATATATTATTCGCCAAGGTCGTGAGGGGTTGAAGCATCTCAGCCAATGGGAACTCCGTATATGGGTCATAGCTTCTGGTTCTGCAAGGAACACTGTCGAAGACCACATGGATGTTTGCGTCGGCTGGCAGTTTAAGATTGGAAAGGAGCATGGAAGATGAAGAGAGTTCTCCTCGAAGGAACAAGTGCTTCAGATGATACATTTTCACAGCATGGACCTTCTCTCGAGACCGCAGCTGTTGCTGCGTAGTGGCTTCGGAGTATCTGTTGACAGCATCGTGCAGCTCGAGGTTCTCTAGGAGTGGTAGGTTGCGCAGTAGGGAAAGCAGTAAAGCGGAATCCGTGCTAGAGGCGCCGCTTTCTGCCAATATTGATAGCGACCTCAATGACGGAAGCAGTAATGCCTTGCATGTTGACAGCTGAAAGTTCCGAATATTCAAGGCTTGTAGACGCGGAAAGGAAAGTTTCTGTATCCAAGATAAAGCCCTCCCTTCGTCATCTCTATAGTAGAGTCGGGACAGCGTGAGTGATTCCAATTTGCCAGCCTCTTGGTTTTTCAGCATCGCGAGCCGTTTCGTGTATCTCAATCCCATGTACAGTTCTAGCCCGCGGATGCGATGGAGACGTCTGAGGGCCGTCACGGCAGCGTCTACTGCATGTTCCTCATGCCTGTCAATGTGACCGACCACGGTTAGGGGTAATTTACCCGCCCTCTGCACGACTCCTCTGAAATGCTGCGGGTTCTTCAGTCCGATTCGGCTCCAAAGTGTCGGCATGTCAAGAACAACATCTCGCCATTGACCACAGATATGGGTGACTGCTACTAAGAAGTTCGGTTCGGACCTAGCGCACTCTGCCCAAGCCAACCCTATTATCCTGGCTAGTACCTCGGCTGGGAGTCGTCCCGCAGGCAGAAGACCATTCCGACTGCGTTTAAGCCGGCATAGCTCCTTCTCATGTTGCAAAATAAGTCGGTCCATTTCCGCTAGCTTCGTGAGGGTGGCTTGATCGAGAGAAATCTGTTTGAAGAGCGACCCTGCTCTGTGGGAGAAAATTTGAGGCATGGCATTTGAGAGGACAGAGTGGTCTTACCGGTATAGGTCGAATTGTGCACACATTTTTGATCCTATGTGCTGAGAGGGTAATGATTTGGTAAAACGTGAGTTGGGCATGCGCCGGATTCATCGCGATTCAACATGTCACGTGCCGTAGTATGTGGTCGATCTTTCGCCACTCGGTCTTCAGGCTGCGAGGTACAATATATTTCCGCCCGGGACGGAAATGGCCTTTTTATATGTCTACATGTATGCGGTCCAGGCTGAACTGCTCCGAGCTACTACAGCCGATTACTTCCTCGACTGTGTACTTACCAAACCGCACGCCCTAGTCTACAGCCTGAAAAACTGAGTCAATGCCGGCGCAAACCTCTTCGTCATCCTCAGCATCACGATGCTCGACGAGAGACTCGAGAACTAAAGTAAACCACCACATCTGTCAGTCCGATCCTACGCACAGATGTCGAGGAGAACCACTCACCCCATTCCAAATGAACACCTCTGCCTTCTCCGCAATTTCCATGCCCACCGTCATCCCCACATAGCTCTGCTCTGCGTCGGGCTGTATATCCAACAAGCTCATCGCGTCCGCCCACCCATCCTTCCGCAACGCGTCTTTGAGTCCATACCAACCCCATCCGGCAGCGACAATGTCTTGTAGTAGTTGTGCTTCGGACACTAGTAAGATAATGTCCTCAGAAACCGTTCCATCCACCAGAATTATAGTGCCCGGCTGGGATTGCTGGGTGCTCGGTGATCAAGTCAAAATCAGTGACTCAGAATTCAAGGATCTACTACGTCTACGGGGCTCCCCGACGTCGAATACCAGCGGCTGTGTGCTCCCCTATCGAGGGAGACTGTCGGGGTCCTGATTATAAGCAGGTTTTAGTTTTCTATTTATTCGATAGGGTAGAAGACCAGAATAAGTGATGTGGTTATCGCAGACTCTGGGAGGGCAGATAGAGGAGTCAACAGACCGAGGAGCCAACAGACCACAAGGACAAATGACTTCACCTGCGCGTCGGTGCCTATACCCGGTCGATACGGTCGCTAGCTCCGGTGGTCTCGAGCAGCGTCCTCCGCTCATCTTCTACATTCGACAAGAAATCTTGATGTTCTATGGTCTTCAGCGGGGCCCATGAATACGCCATTGTTGCCGTACTTTGGCTTGAGGTATGTTAATCCTCTCTCTGTTCAGGTCATATCAATCGCCATTCATGCTGAAATGGACCCTGGCAAATACCACTCAGGAGAATTACGATATTTCTCTGATACACATAACTCTATCTAGTGTTGCCGCCGTCCGGTTCCCGAACCTGGTTGAACCCGTTCGAACCCGGGACCGGACCTAGATTCTGGTTCAAGGTCCGGATTTTTGCCGGACCGGATCCGAAATGAGGTTCACAGGGTCGCTGAGAGCCCGAACCTCACCCAAATATGGTAATTTTGCAGGTTCGAACCCGAACCGGACTGGAACTGGTCCTGATTTCAGTCCTAGGTCCAGGAAACACCCCGAACCGGACTCAGAGTTCAGTTCCAGGTCTGGAAAATTTCGGCAAAAACCGGACTGAGCCGGACCGCGGCTATCACTGAGCCTACAAAGATCCATCGAACTGCGTCTCGAGTCTCAAATAAGTAGTGAGTCACGTACATGCTTGCTGAGGATGTTAACCATGATTTGCGGCGGTTATGCTGAGCTCTGTGACTCTTTTAGGTATGAACGTGAGCACTGCCAGAGGTGGGTTATGTGTTCTGCGCTTCTCTACCGTGCTCAAGTCGCTATAGCAGGTCATTTTTTCATTTCATTTCCGGTTTATTGTCTCCAGGCATATAGCAGGTCGTATTCATGCTGCAGTGGATCCTAGCAAACACCGCTCGGGAGATTTGCGATATTTCTCTGACTAACATAACTCTATCACTAAGCAACGATCGAACGGTGAGCATCAAGCGGATCTTTGCGGCGTCCGGTGACAGCCTACCTGCTTGCTGAGGATGTTTACCATCATTTGCTGCGGTTATGTGCTGCTATCAATGCCAGAAATTAACTGTGCTCTGTGGCTCATCTAGGTATGATATGTAGTCTCATGAGCGTGAGCACAGGTGGGTCATGTCTTCTGTGCCAGTCCGCATCCGAGGAAGCCTCGTAGAAAGGTTATTTCGTGCGGTGAATCAGTGGATCAATTGACGCTGCAGAACTTCGTATCATGAGGTGAGACTTTGTGCGGTAAGTTTGACCTTTAAATCCATTGTGCACATTTCTATAGATAGATAGGCCTCCTGGCGTTGGAAGGTTCATTGGAATTCGACCCTGCGTCTCTGGGCGCCTTTGACGTCTTATATAAAAACTCCTTTCCTATCTCCCATTTCCTCAGTGCTCGATGCCGTCACGCCCTGCTGCTCCCCGCATCGTGACCCGAAAGAGACAATATTCATTCTCACTCAATCTCAATGACGGCTCTTCGCCCATCTCCCTCGTCTACGCACCCTCGTCGACATCCACCGTCTCTAATGCCATCGGACCAGGACGAACTATGGACAAGCTCCTCACCTACGTCGGGGAACAACTGACATACTTCATCAGCCGCATCTCTGCACGCTATCTGGGACTGGGTCCCAACGCACTCGTTGGACGTATGATCAGCGCCATCGACTGGTCCCAGCGGAAATGCCGATATGAGTTTTGTCCTAATTATTGGCCGGAGGGCGGACGCAAACCGAACATAGGGCTTGGCAGGCTGCCGCCTTCCATAACGGAAGTGGCGGAACTGCTGTCACTTCCTTTCTGTCATACCTGCCACGAATCACACGCCCGCGCGCTCTCGACGAGCGAGATATTTGTCGCTGGATGTCAGAAATTGGTGAATAAATTGCGGTGGGCAGTCTGCATATTATCTATCGCACAAGCAACGCTTGCTGAATATTATATATAAGGCGGCGCAATTCTTCTGCCAATCTCTTAATTGCATATCACATTTTTATGCTTGCCTCTTTCCATGCCCATATGCGCGAAATGTTTGTGGGGCTCAACGCTATGGAAGCCTTCAACACCCTAATTGGTGAACTGAGACTCACTTCGGACTGTACCTTGATTCCCCACTCTCGTCTCGTGCTCCTCGCTCTCAGCGAAGATGCTGTCATTCCGGTGATCAAACGATTCGATGCTCTAGAAGCTGCATTCGCCGACTGCTATCACTGGCATTTGCCCGAGCGGGAGCAGACGTCGTTGCTGCCCCACAGCATGGACTGCGTGTCTACGCTTATCCGGAGCCTTCTGTGAGTACACTTTCGACTTATCATCATCCTCTGGCCATATCAATGTTGGCACTAGCAAACCGGAGTTGCAGATCATCGCTGCTGCGCGGATCGCGCGATCGGTTGTCTTGCAGGAGTCGTCTTTGGCGTCCATCCTCCCCGGATTGCGGGCAAGCCTGAACGCGAGTATCATAGATTACTTGTGGCGCCTGCTCGTGTCTACGACCAACCCGGTAGTCTACGGCACGATCTATTCGCTCATGGTAGGCCTGTACGACTTTGCGACAAAGCTGTGCCTGTGTCAGTGGGATATCACCCGCCAATGCCACATCGCGTCGTCTGCGTGGACGTGGCATACGCTGTGGATGCCGCTCTTCCGTCTGAGGTGTGTGATGGTGTTTGATCTTTCGTGCTATTCATGCTAGCTATTCCGGTAGACTGGACTGTCCGTCGGCCATCTTGTCGATCCCCGTCAAACTCGCACGGGATATCTGCGACAACTTCTTTCGCTTTCCTATCTTGGCGCTGCTGATGAGCTTCCAGGCCCGAGAAGGTATCAGAGCACTGCGCCAGCTAATGTTGCGAGAGGGAGAGTGTCGAGACTCCACAGTGTCCGGGAACCTAGGAAGTGTAGATCCCATATTTTCGCTGATGACAGAGGCGACGAGTCTGCTGTTTGAGATGGCCGGTGTATTGCAAGAGGAACGGCTAGTTACGCTCGAACACGGCGGATACGATATCCCGCGCTACGTCCCGCGTTCCCGGGTCAAGGAACTATGCAAACAGATCATGTTGATCATAATGCAGTAAGTACGTCCGCTCACAGCGCCTCGTACTAGACAACTTCTGCCATGATCACAGCGAGGACACGCCCGATAGCATCGCCATGTCGCCTCGCCTGCTCCGCGCCGTCGCGCCGTACTATGATATCGTGATCAAGCGTGAGCTGCATGCTCTGGCCATGCCGTATAGGGCGTCGGGTCATTGGTCGCACAGCCGGAGAGCAGCAGCGATAATGCGCCAATTGTCCGACGAGGGCCCCGAACAGATCCTCCACTGCATCGGCATCGCCTCTGGCCGTCCAGAGTGTGGTCGACCCGGGGTAGGTTGGTTCTCGTCTCAGTTCGATTTGATTTTACATCTATTGCGACGTATGTAGGTATTTGCCGACCACTATAAAGGTCCCTGGGCTGCAGGCAGGACGTATGATCCCGACCATCCGCTCATGTTCCTCATCACCCGAGATTCGTATCGCAATCTTCGCTGGGTATCTATCGCCGACGTGCAAGAGGCGGAATACGAGCCGATTGTAGTGCCTGAAGAGGGGAGCGAGCAATCACTCCGTGTGGTGCGGTCACGCAACCGGCTCCTGGATAGAGGTCGATTTTTGGTTATGAATGCCGGCGATGTGCAGTCCAGGAGGGACGCTGAGCTGCACGTCCTGTGCGGCCACGCGGTGCGGGATCCTGTACTCTGGATGGCGCGGTTAGTGCATATACATATCAGACGGACCGTGGTTTGTAGCTCATGTGCGCGAGCGTCAGGACGAAACTTGTGCATGCGTTGACTGGGCAAGAACAGCCGAATGACCTCGCGACACGCGACATTTTTCGGAATACTTCCAGGCTGCCGTGTACGTGCGAGTTGACATGGCAGAAGCACTGTCGTGGGGGTGTATAATAAAGAGTCTAGGTGTAAGGAAATGTCGGGACCGAGTGAGACGAGCGAAACCCGAACTACACAGCTCCAGGAAAGACGAGGCTTCCGACAAAGTGATACACTGAAGACTGCGCTGAGCGAGCAAAAGAAATAGTATATACAATGACAAAAAGCTTACACTTTAGTCCGAGATATTGTAAATATATGATTTACTGCCACTTGGAATTAATTCGTGGACAGCTGCTCGGAGAGGACACTGGAAAGCAATAACAAGGGCGATGAATCCAAGGCATAGACTGTCGACTCGGGATTGCATCAGTCGGGGGAAACCCGTTCATCATGCCCATCGATGGTCTCACTCATCGAGAGAGAAGGACTGGGGCTCGCGCAGATGGCAGTGTGAAACGAGAACATCGACAAAGCAATCTGTCGCATCTTGAGCGCACAAACAGGCTTCGTAATACGTATCGGCATTTCTGCTGCGACCAATCGATAGAGCTGACCTAGTCCCGGATAGCGTGCAGAGATGATGAGGTATATGAGTTGGTCCCCGACATAGGTGAGGGGCTTGTCCGTAGTCCGTCCTGGTCCGATGGCGTGGACGTAGACGAGGGAGATGGGCGAGGGGTCGTCATTGAGATGGAGTGAGAATGAATATTGTCTGTTTCGAGGGCAGCAGCAGGGCGGGACGGCATTGAGCATTAAGAAATCGGAGATAAGAAAGAGTCTTTATAGGCCGTCAAAGAGACCCAGAGACCCAGGCTCCAGTGAACCTTCCAACGCCAAGAGGCCTATCTATAGAGATGTACTCGATGTATTTGGGAAGTGGGAGAATGGCGAGGCACTTGAGTCCATATCTTAGTGAATGGATTATGTCAGTATTAAATCTTCTAATAACATATAAATTATCTGTCTAAACGATAATGCACTTTTTCTTGCTATGTTCTGCTCACTTGAGCGAGTCGCAGAAGAATCTTTCGGGTCCATTGAGGTCCATTGGGACTTGTCTCGTGGTTATCAGTCCATATATGGGAAGAATGAGTCCCCCAAGACCATATTGAGACTCAGGGACCAACTCCGCGGGACTTGGCGTTGTCGACGCTTTATTCGAGTCGACTCGAGTGGCGAGGCACTCAAGTACTCAAGCTTGGACTCATTGCAAGGATCGACACTTAAGACAATGCTAACTTGTACAGCAAGCAGTAGGATAGTCAGTTCCTTATATTTAAAGCATAGACATACAACATTGAATATGAATGAAAGCCCCTTTAGTTAATTCACTGTCCTGACCACGTGTTGGAATTAGTGGACGGGTTGTCTGCTTACAAATTATCTCTTGAGATATATCATATAGGGTCCCTTAGTAAGTTAGTGCTCAACATAATGGTAGACTTAAAGGTTTAAAAACATTATATATAGGTAGCATAAAACATATATATGTTCATCAAATAAACTCTATGCGAGGGCGAACACTTAGTCGACACGACTCACCTATCGGCTCAAGTGCCTCGCAGGTGCTTCGCCATTTTTCCTGTGCCTGATGTATTTAAAGGTCAAACTTACCGCACAAAGAGTCACCTCATGATACGAAGTTCTGCAGCGTCAATTGATCCACTGATGAACCGCACGAAATAGTCTTTCGACGAGGCTTCCCTGGATGCGAACTGGCACAGAAGACATAACCCACCTGTGCTCACGTTCATACCTAAGAGGCAGAGCTCCTGTTTGATACGATCAGCCGCATCTCCCTCCTTTGTCTCAATCGCTGATTCCCTCGTTGGTGAAGGTTGCCTCTACACGGTGAGCATACTCTATGATTGGGAGAGTACGATGGGGCGAAGAAGATGGTTAGCAGCGACGAGAGGCCAGATCGAGCAGCGTCACAGCAAACCCGTCCTCAAGTCCCGCTGATATATGCACCCCACAAGGCAACCAGAATCGTCCTCTGTTCACACACACCCTCGCCGAAGCCGCCTCTCGCCGTTCTGCCACCCACGCAGATATTTGCTAATGCACCACTCGCGCCCTCCATTCCTCCTCGTCTCTTCAAGCACGCGCCGCTAGACTGGTTCACGATCGAATTGAGGTCGTACGATTGCGATTTCTGCCCTCGCCCGTTTCGACCCGACCCCGCTTTGTCGTCGCAGAATTCTCGCCCGCCTTCGTATGCGCGTCTCCTTGTCGGCCGTGGCGATATGACCAGACGTCGTCAGTGTCAGCGTGTCTGATCATATGCTTCCTGTCATCGACAACGTGTGATCATATCCTTGTCGTCTGATCAGACGTCTGAGCGTCATGTCTTGATTGTCCCTCTGGTTGCGCTTTCGCTGCAATGCAGTGTCTTGATCGGAGTCCACTCGTGCTCTCGTGGTGAGGCCTTAGACCTCGTGCAGCTCGACATCTCATTGTACTGTCCCTCGCAGCTCGATATTTACTCGCGCTCTCGTGTCGCCTCTTTGCGCTCTCGACCAGCTCGACACATACTTGTACTCTCATTGCCTCCTTGCTCTCTCGTGTGGCTCGATGTCTACTTACATTTTCGTGCAGCTCGATGTCTACTTACATTTTCGTGCAGCTCGATGTCTCCTTGTGCTTTCGTGCAGCTCGATACCTACCTTCCGCCGCCTTGAGGACGAACACGGACTGACCGAAAACTTACTCGTCACCGGGCGCCGGCACGTTTCTGGACGTTGACTGGGGACTGGACGCTGCCGTGCGCGTTCAATGTCCCACCTCCTGCACGAGTGTGGTGTGCAGGGTCTCGATGCGCATTGTTTGGGGTTTGGGGTTGGGGGTATTGGTGTACGTGCGTTATCGGGGGAAGAGGGAGAATAGAGGATGGGCACTACGTTCTCTTGTCGTTTCCGCGGGAGGTCAGGTCGTCATTCGGCTCTGGCTCTACAGAGGATCTGCGCCTTACGTTTCGGGGGCATGGTCTTGTACGTGAATGGGAAGGAAGTCGGGAGCGAAAAGGTATATCCTGCGTTGTGGGTTATGTCCCGCCGTTGGAGGGATGCGGGGTGGGAGGATGTTTGTTTTTCGTGTTGGTGTCGGCGTGTCGGCGTGTCGGCGTGTCGAGTCTGTTGTGTTCGAAATGAGGACGTGGCGGTGGCGTTCATTGCCTCCTTGGAGAGTTTGGCTGCTCTGCGTAAGGGGATAGTGGTATACCTCTCTCAGGAGTTGGAGAACGAGTTAGGGTAGTGGGTTGAGGTCGTTGCGATTGGTGCAGATGCGAGGGTTTTATGTTTGTGGATCGGTGCGTGGCGACCGCTAAATTGAATGATTCAGAATCGGAGCGGGGTGAGTGCCAGGTGAGTACTCTTGCGAGACACCGGAGGTGGAATAGACTCACTTCGCTAGGATCGGCACCCCTCTGACCTGATCGACTCAGACACATGGAGCATATGCGAAGCCTTCAACTGGTGTGTAAGATTGGACTCTTGTGCGGCTCGCAATACGGCCAAGACACGCCTGGGAACCCTTCTCAAGTCAAATACTGGGCTTATGTTGGCATTTTAGAGAAGTGAGTGTTAGAGTGTTCGTTGTACTGTAGTATGTTTCATGTTCGATGCGAAGTGAAAATATTGATGGTTTTTGGCGTATACAGCGTAGAATTCGAATGGAGGACGGCGCAAGCTAACCGCCGTTGTAGCCTATGCGCATGTCTGGATCAGTGGCAACGATCCTCGTATTCATGCGGGATGAGCATGCGTTTGAGAACACTGCCTCGTTCATGATACTGCGTCCGTACTATTATCGTCGGTTCTGGGCACTTCATCTGCGTCACTGTCTTCTGAGTGATGGCTCCCGAAGTTGTCCTCGATGCCTGCGCAATCTTGACCGGGGACTGCACCTACGATGTTGCCCTCGTTGAAGGACAATGTTCCATTGCTGCATCATCGACGTAGCTGCGGTTAGTCTGTCTTCAGAACCTTCGACCTCTCCCACGCAAGCAGGTTCCCGAACGCTGGCTCACTCAGAAATGTCAAGCACGGACGACTGTGTCTTGGGCTGGGCTGCGCAACGCAAGTCCATCTGGATTTGATTAACGGAGCCCCTGAATGACTTCTCATCCGGTTTGCTCTTACTGCCTTCGATGACTTCGCGGGCCTCGAAGGACACGGGGCTTGATGAGGAGGCAACAATCCAAGATGTCGTTGATTTCTTGCCCATCGCATCGAGTCCAGACGATGCTCTGTCCAGACTCCCGGCAGATTGTAGCGATGTGGCCCAGGAAGCCTATGAAATTTGGTATCGGAATCATTCATTACCAGAGTATGTCTCACACATTCTGCAGAGGATGGTCTCGGACTCCTAGACGACATGATGGTGTTCTGCGCCGCCAAGTTCGTGGATGAGAACCGAAAGAAGATGAAATGGGACTAGTTTGCGAAGAATCCATGGATACGTATGGTTACGGAAGTCGTGACAATGTCCTCGGGGCTGCAAGATAATGACGAGCGAGACTAGTTCCCTTGCCGGTGATGTGCAATTCTTGTACGCTAGATCTATGGCCATCCGTCAGAGCCCTGACTCTGTGTTTGCAGACTTAGTCTATGTGTATATCTTGAATGAATTCTTATCGATATTCGGTGACCCGGCGCATGAAGCGCGAGCTTGCCTCCAGTTCATACGCCAACTGATCTTGCTGCTGTGATGCTGAAGGTACATCCTTGTCCTAACTGCGGACGATTGCGAACGAACATTTCGCATTCCGCAATCTCTACAAAGACGAGGAAACTCAGGAAAGATGAGAGTTCACGACGACAAATTACAACATTCCTGCAACAAACAGCGTAGTGAGAAGTATGACACGGAGACGGCGTCACAAGAAAAGATGCCACCATTCACTGGATCTAGAGATCCTCGTAAGCTCGTTCAACATTGATTCAACCTGACACCTACTGCACCAGCGTAAGCTCTTCTACGGCCTCTTCAAGTCTCGCAGACACATCAGAGTGAACACTGACGGGCGCGTGTAGTACAACCTGCTGAAACTTCTTGTTTCCCAGCCGTCGCGATTCCAATGCTGCGGCCAACGAGCACGTGTATGCCCCTAAATCTTGGTGATCGAGGTACCTTCTTATCCAGAGAGTTCGAAGGCTTGGAAATAGCATGTCTTCTCCGTGCTGTCCACCCCTCTGATAGTTTGAGCTCTCCGGATGGCCTGAATGAACGGTCAAGGCATTGGGTAGATTGATGCCGTCTTTCACCTCCGTCACTTCCAACGCTGTTACGTGGTGCATGTAACCAAACAAACTGTGCCAGTGCCTGAACGGAATGTCGCTGAAGGTGGAAATGGTCTTCACGTTCGTCAGCGATAATGATCCGCCGACCATAGTTACAAATTCCTCAAAAGCATCCTCAAAGCTGGTGTCGTTGATACCCAACCTAACGTCTGGCGCAGTCCACGCAGAACCCACAGTGCCGCTCCCAGAACCAGATTTCCATGCTTCAAAGATCATGTGTGGCAGGGAGCGGAATTTAACAGAACTGAGAGCGTTGCATGGAATCGCCTTGTCCACAAAGGACAGGATCTCCTTCAAGGCGGCGGCATTCCTGGTGGATTCAATTCTGTCTGAGATGCAAGATCTGAGGGTGAGATGCAGAGAGGTGAGCGGAGTGAGATCGAGGTGCCGCAGTAGCTCTACACAATGCTCTACCACGGAAACAATGTTCATATGGCGCAATTTTGGGAGAGGAATTCGCGGATGATCTGCCTGTGGCATCAAGTGTACCGTTGACTTGGAACCAACATCAAAATCCTCCAAGTTCAGAGTCTTGAGGGCCGGGGTCCTGCACAAAAGCGGAAAGACCTCGGAGAGCAGGTTCTCTTCGAGAGAGTAAGATAGATGCTCCAAGCGAGGTAAGAAGGGTATCCGATTGAAATCAAGTACAAAGCCTGAGATTTCTAGGCTCCTAAGCTGGGATGGCTCGAACACCAACTCCAAAGTCCCGGCGCGAAAGTTGTATTCTGGCTCACAGGTCACAGTGAGCGACTGCAAATGCAGGGGCTCCAGATTGTGCTGCCTCACAAACGTGTCCAGCTTTGTCTTTGTGACAGAGTGAAGTCCCAGCTCCCGCACACGATGGAGATGAGGCAGGCATAATTCAAGGTTATCGAACTGTTCCGACTCCATCGCAACGACAGTCAACGGGGCGTCTCCGGAACGTAGCAGCATGTCCTGGACGTGCGAGCGGTCGTTCAGGATGATATTCGCCCACAGTGCATGTGTGCGCAAAGCTACATTGTGCCAGCGTTGGCAGACCTGCGTGATAAGTTGGAGCCATTCGTAAACGTCCCAGCGCTGTCCAAACGAGCCCTCCAAGATCGAATCGTGATCAATGTGTGAATACACGGCGAAAATTGCTTCCAAGATATCTTGTGGCAGACTAGTGATGAGCGTGGAGCCATTCAGCTGCCTCCCGAGCATCGAGGTCTCCTCGGGTATGCGCCTGATCTTCCGATGCTGCTCCTCGATCTTTCGTTGATCTTGCTCAATCTTTTGCTGGCCTTCATTGCGACGTTGCTCAATCTCCCCTCGTGCCGACTCCATCTATGTATAAGACAATGACGCGAGATCGCCAAATTATCGAGCAACGAGGTACAATCATACTTACCGTCTAAATCGTAGTGGGTTGGGCGTTAGGATAGGACAGAGCAGGCGAGTCGAAGACCGGAGCGCTCATGGGAACAAGAACGTTAATCACACGTGCTTTCCGCCCGTAGCGCTGAGTCCGAGTCGTTTCCAATAGCAAGACAATACATTTTTGTCACGCCAATTTGCCACATCCACAATATCATTATGGATTTAGAGTTTCCGAACGTGCACATATGTTACTGTGCTCCCGTACTGAGTCGCATTGCATCCCGAACTGTGACACTAGCAGATTCGCAGACAACGGGTTGGCCGAAGATGACATTTCCAGTGATCGCGAACATCTACTTTGCAAAGCCACATTTGTACATCTCGATCCGAGAATTTGAGTGTGTTACAAGCCCCTTTACCATGTATAGCATCGGCGATCACGATGTTCGATGAGAGACTCCAGAACTAAAGCAAGCCACCCGAACAAGGCACTGGGTGGACGTAAGCACCCTCATTTCGAGGTCGATAGGATAGGGTAGAGTCGCTCCGACATGGTGAGCTGTAGTGAAGTCGGTCCGACATAGTGAGGGAATGGAAACATTCCGACATGGCAAGGGACTGTAAACGCAGACGCCCGATATCCTGACCGTGGACTGCTAGCTACCGTATGCGATGGAGATGAGGTAGGCGTGGTGCGACATTGTGTGGCCAGCGCGACGGAGGGTGATGTCCAGAGTTTATTCGCCCACAAGGAAGGTACCGGCGTCCCGAGGATAAAGAGTGGCGATCGATAGAGTGGTGTGCGTATCATTACTGAGTTTCGAGGTCTCCGCGGTTGCGGACGGTGCTTTTGCTGATATTCGATTTGTATACGTTGTCCATCTGTGTATAGTCAATGCTGATGCGAGATTGCGGCAGCGGCGATGTGCAGTGATACTTGTAGTGTTTGCGTTACAAGTCTTCGATTCGTCAACGGGGAATCCGTTCGTCTGATGTCCAATACCTGCAGCCGTGCGCTCCCTTAGCGTGTGCAGCCCTATCGAGAGCTCGCTTTTGACACTTTGAGCGACCCGGATGCTCCAGGCGTTGCGTGTCTTCCCACTCTAAACCAGTGGCGGAGCCGGTGAGGGAATGGCAACGATTCCGATGGGGTATGGTAGTGATAGACGCGTTCGCGCTCGCCTGGAGGTGGTGTTCACGCTCGCCAAAGGCGCAAGACAAGGACCCGCAGTCAGCAGAAATTCATCAAAAGTGTGCTTCAAGTTCATGCTAATGTTCGTGATACGACACCCAAAGGGACGAACCTCGGTTTCTGACAGGCAGCGGTGGAGTAGTGAATTGCAAAGGATCGCGGCAAGAGGTGGGAGTGAGATGTACGAGGTGCTGTAGTACCGAACAGGCAAGTAACGTCCAACGGGAGAAAAGGTCGTCTGGGCGAAACGATTAGGGAGAAGGGTTCAAGGAATCGGGAGTGGAGCCCAGCATAAGAGAGCCGAGACAAAGATTTGATTGACACGACAGTACTCTGATTTTAAGGTCGAGGGTGGATAGCGAGAGAGCGGAAACTCACTAACATATAGTGAGGGAGTGTAAACGCGGAGGGACGTCGTGACAGAGCGGGCTGCCGCATGCCAGTCCCTATATACGATGGAAGCAAGCCTAGTTCGATGGTCAGCGCGATGGGCCGTCGGTTACACAGACTCAGCTGGGCGGGCAGGCCGCAGAAGAGGATTTGCTTTGTCATCCCATAACCGGTCGCTGTATATTTCTTCGCTCTAGACACATCGATACAATCCGCTGTTCCTCGTCGATGAAAGTTGCCTCTACTTGCAAAAACGGTGCTTGGGCGAGCATGTTCTTCTATGATTAGGAGAGTATGTCGACGGGGCGAAGAAGATGGTTATCAACGAAGTACGAGACACAGCTGAGCTGGTTGTTACCGCGTCCTGAGGCTTTCGTGCCATGCACGTCCCTCCTCATCAAATACATGTGCTCATAAATACCCAACATCTATATTTGCATACGCAGCCCGCCGTTCCCTACATCGAGGACATCTGCTACGTTTCGACGCGATTCTGCCCTTCCCGCTTCGTCTACCCCACGCAGAGATGTACCACTCAGTGCCCTATGTTCATGGTCTGGTCCCGTCTCTCTTCCCCATCTGCGCGCCAGTGTATTGTTTCCCCGGTTCCCGCCTCCATGACTGAATATCGAGGTCGTACGATTACGATTTCCCTCTCGCGTGTTTTGAATCGGTCCCTCTTTGTCGTCGCGGACTTCTCGTCCGCCGTCGTGTATGTGAGTCTCCTTTTCGACCGTGACGCTGGCGATATGTTCAGACGTTGTCGGATGACGATAGTTTGTCATATGCTTCCTGTCATCGACAACGCCTGATCGTATCCTTATCGTCGCCGACGTCTGATTATATCATCAACGCCTGTCTTGGGCGTTTGGTTGTCTGTCGGGTTGCAATGCGATGTCTTGATCGAGGCCTACTCGATGGACAGTACTCGTGGTGCTCGACCGATGTGTACTTGTGCTCTCGTGGTGACTCGATCGATGCCTGCTTATGCTTTCATTGAAGCTCGACGCCTACTTACACCCTCGTTACTACTCGACGTTTACCTGCTCTCTCGTGCAGCTTGACATCTACCTGTTCTCTCGTGCAGCTCGACATCTACTTGTGCTCTCGCTGCAGCTCGACGCCTCCTCGAACTTTCACTGTGGCTCGACTGTGCACTCGTAGCGGTTCGCTCGAAATCAGCTGCTTGTGCTCTCTTCGCGGTTCGTCGTCTGCTTGCGCTCTCGTGCAGCTCGACATCTACACCCTCGTTGCCGCTCGACGCTTACTTGCACTCTCGTGGTGACTCGGTCGATGCCTACTTACGCTCTCTCTGCGGTTCGAGGTCTATTTACTCTCTCGTGCAGCTTGTGCTCTCGTTGCAGCTGGACGCATACATGCCCTTTCGTCGCAGCTCGATCGATTCCTACTTGCACTCATTGCAGTTCCACGTTTACCTGCTCTCTCGCGCAGTTCGACATCTACCATGCTCTCATTTTGTGGTTCGAGGCGTACTAGCTCTCTCATTGCGCTCGGCACCTACTTACACCCTCGTTGCAGCTCCATGTGTATTTACACCCTTGTTGCATCTCCTTGCAGCTCGACGCCTGTTTGCACCCTAACTCCAGCTTGATGTCTACTTATGCTCTCTGTAGCTCGACCGACGTCTAATTGCACTCTTGGTGCAGCTCAATCTAAGGTCGCTTGCGCTCTTTCGACGCCTACTTGCACTCGTTGCATCTCTACATGTGCTTGCGCTCTCGTGCAGTCCGACCCCTACTCTCGCTTTCACCCTCGTTGCGGCTCGCGACCCGTTTCTACGTTCCGGCTCGATCAAGACCTACTCGCACTTTCGATGCCTCGCCTACCCTCCGCTGCTGACACGGACTGGAATTTACTCGTCATCGGGGGCCGGCACGCTGCTTGCCTCCAATGTCTCCCGTGGTGGTTCGATGCATTGTTGCGGCTTGACGTCTGTTTTCGGCTCGATCGACACCTATTTGCGTTCTCGTCGCCGTTCAGCGTGTACTTACATCTTCGTTGCGGCTCAACGCCTACTCGCACTCTCGGTGCCGTTCGATCGATGCCTATTTGTGCTCTCGCTCCAGCTCGATGTCTCCTGTATGACTTCACGCGTACTTGCGCTCTCGCTGCGGCTCGACACGTACTTGCACTCTCATGCAGCGCGACATCTACGTGTGCTTCCATTGCGGCTCGACGCCTACATATACTCTCGTTGCAGCTCAACACCTACTTGTACTCTCATTGCAGCTCGACGTCTACTTGCATTCTCGCTGCGGCTCGATTGAGACATACTTGTCCACTCATTGCGGCTTGACGTCTACCCGCACTTTCATTTTGTGGCTCGATGCGTACTTGCTCTCTCGTTGCAGCTTGGCATCTACTTACTCTCTTGCTGCGGCTCGATCCATATCTGCTGGCGCTCTCGGTGCGGCTCGACATCTGCTTGCTCTCTCAAGCAGCTCGGCGCCTACCTTGAGGACCAACACTGACTGCCAAGCGGAAACTATCTGGAATTTTGCGGCCGGCACGCGTCTTGCCTCCAATATTGTCTTTGGACGTTGACTGGGGGCTGGACGCTGCCGTCGTGTGGGATGTGCGTGTTTCAGTGTCCTACCTCCTACACGAGTGTGGGTTTCTGGTTTTTGGGGTGCGTTATCGGAGGAGAGCTGGAAGATGCGAGGGAGACGGGCAGATAGCTGGGTAATAGTGGACGGGCATGGACAGGGAGGTACGTTTGCTTGGCAATCGCGGTGGGTGCGCGTTCAGTCATATTGCATCACAGGCGTCATACAGTATATTTCACGGGATCGTGTTCTACGTCGAGGCATGGGGATCTACACATGAGGGGTGTGTCATTCTATGCGTACAAGGACGTCGGTAGGCGAGAAGAGATTGTATCTCCTGCGTTATGATTTATATCCTGGAGGTGGAAGGATGTAACATCCTAGAATCTCTGCAAAGACGAGGAAAGACGAGAGGGGACTTCAGTGTTCACGACGACAAGATAGCAAGTCTTACAAAATTCCTACAACAAATAGCATAGTAAGAACGTACGGCAACACCACGGAGACAGCGTCACACGATGCGATCCCACAATTCATATCTAGAGATCCTCGTAAGCTCGTTCAACATTGATTCAACCTGATACCTACTGCACCAGCGTAAGCTCTTCTACGACCTCTTCAAGTCTCGCAGACACGTCTGAGTGAGTGCTCAAGGGCGCAGTCAGTATGACCTCCTCGAACTTCTTGTCTCCCACCCGTCGCGAGTCTAATGCTGTGGCCAGCGAATCTGCGTACACCTCCTTGTCTGAGTAATTATAAAACCCTTTTATCTGGAGAGTTCGAAGGCTTGGAAACAGCATGTCTTTTCCGTGCTGTCCTCCTCTTTGATAGTTTGAGCTCCCCGGATAGCCTGAATACACGGTCAAGGCCTTAGGTAGATTTTCGATGCCGCCGTGAACTTCTAACGCTGTTACGCGGTGCATGTAACCAAACAAACTGCGCCAGTGCCCGAACGTAATGTTGCCGGAAGTAGAAATGGTTTCCACGTTCGCCAGTGATAATGACCCGCAGACTATAGTTACAAATTCCTCGAAAGCATCCTCAAAGCCGATGTCGTTGATATCCAACCTAACGTCTGGCGCAGAGCCTACAGTTCTGCTCCTAGAATCAAATTTCCATGCTTCAAAGATCATGTATGGTCGGAAGTGGAATCTAACAGAACTGAGGGCATTGCATGGAATCACCTTGTCCACAAAGGAGAGGATTTTCTTCAAGGCGGCGGCATTCATGGTGGGTTCACCTCCACCCGAGGTGCAAGATCTGAGGTCGAGATGCAGAGAGGTGAGCAGAATGAGATCGATGTGCTGCAGTAGCTCTCCACAATGCTCTACCGGGTAGGCAATGTTTATATGGCGTAAGTTTGGGAGAGTAATTCGTGGATGATCTGCCTGTGGCATCATGTCTACTGTTGACTGGGAACCCACAAGGCCATCCTGCAAGTTCAGAGTCTTGAGGGCCGGGGTCCTGCGTAAAAGAAAAAAGACCTCGGAGAGCAGGTTCTCTCCAAGAGAGTAATATAGGTGCTCCAAGCGCGGTAGCAAGGGTATCCGATTGAAATCAAGTACGAATTCCGTGACTTCTAGGCTCCTAAGCTGGGATGGCTCGAACGCCAAATCCAAAGTCTCGGCGCTAAAAATGAGTCTGTCGTATTCTGGCAGGCACGCCACAGTGAGCGAATGTAATTGCAGGGGCTTCATATTGTGCTGCCTCACAAATGTCTCCAGCTTTGTCTTCGTGACAGAATGAAGTCCCAGCTCCCGCACACGATGGAGATGAGGCAAGCATAATTCAAGATTATCGAACTGGTTCAAGTCCAGCGCGACAAGAGTCAACGGGGCATTTCCAGAGCGTAGCAGCATGTCCTGGATGTGCGAGCGGTCGTCAAGGAGGATATTCGCCCACAATGAATGTGCGCACAGAGCTACATCGCGCCAGCGTTGACAAACCTGCATGATCGGCTGCAGCCATTCGTAAGGGCCCCAATAATTTTCCATTATTTCCACACCCCAGCCCGATGAGTCGAAGCATAACTGATTGAGATCAAGGTGTGAATACACAGCGAAGATTGCTTCCAAGATCTCTCGTGGCAGACTAGTGATGAGCGTGGGGCCATTCCGCTGCCTCCCGAGCATCAAGGTCTCCTCGGGTATGCGCCTGATCTGCCGATGCTGCTCCTCGATCTTTCGTTGATCTTGCTCAATCTTTTGCTGGCCGTCATAGAGACGTTGCTCAATCTCCCTCCGCGCTGACTCCATCTGTGTGTGAGACAAGAACACGTCTGTGTGACACGAGATCAGCGGATTATCCAGCAATGAGGTACAGTACTACTTGCCGTCTGAATCGTAGCGGGTTAGGCGATAGGCGAGAGCAGGCGAGTCCAATACCGGAGCACCCGAGGGCATGGGAACAAGAACGTTGATTACACGTGCTTTCCGTTCATAGCATCCGCTGAGTCTTTTCCTATAGCAAGACGCGATACATTTTTTGACAAACTGATTTGCCACGTCCATGATATTATCACTATGGATTTAGGGTTTTCGAATGTCCGCCTGTAATACTGCGCCTCCGAACCAGAGTCGCCTTGCATCCAGGACTGCCACAGTAGCAGATTCGTAGACAACAGGATGACATTTCCCGCGATCGCTGACACCTCCTTTGCATAGTCGTATCTGTAAAAAAGTTTGTATACACCCTCAAGTAGATAGTCAAAGCATGCAGTCCACAACAAATTTATAGTATCGTACCACACCGCGCGACCTAGTCTACAGGCACCGATTCGAGGCGGGCGCAAGTCCCTAGCATCACGATATTCGACGAGAGACTCGAGAACTAAAGCAAGCGACCGCATCTGTCACGCCAACCCTACGAACAGATATTGAGGAGAGGCACTTACCCGCATGACATGTCCACAGCCATCCCCACGTAGCTATGCTCCGCATCGAGCTGTACATCTAACGAGCTCGTCGCGTCCGCCCACCTGTCCGTCCGCAACGCGTCCTTGAGCCCGTTAAGCCAACAGCCCCACCCGTTCGTGAGGATGCATACGCGGTTGAGACCCGGGTGCTCTACGTGCAGGCGCGTGGCGATCTGCCTCGGGCAGCAGAGCTCCAGACAGTGTTGGAGTCGAGAGTCGGTGTTGTAGTATCGCGCGGGGTCGAATTTGTTGGGGAGTGAGGGGAACTATGTATATCTACACCCAGGTCGATAGCCGCTTGAAGTCGCCACGCCTCAGGTGAACAGCGACGCGTCCGGCTAGAGTGCGCTGGGAATACAAGGCTTTTGTGGAGGCGGGCTGGAGCAGGGGAAAATTGAGCAGGATCTCAGAGTCAGTGAGAATGGAAAAAGAGAGGTTGGGCCGGAGGGAGAGGATTTGTGAGGATCCGAACAGGCTGGGAGGGGTAAGAGTGTGTATGGGAGCATACGTACAAGCGATTATAGGTGAGGTCTACGAAGAAAGTAACGGCCAACGAGAGATTAGTTCGCCGATGACACGATGCATGATGCATGCGTGTAACGGTTAGGAAGGTTTCGGGGTCAAGGGTAATGCATGAAAGAGTCGAGACATGATGCTCGAACTCCTGGCAGAGGAGTAAGATACGCCGGGGCCACGTTTCTCATGGGCATAAGCGTATTTGACCGATATGATCAAGTATACTGTCCCTAATTTCGAGGTCGAGCTGGGTCCGACATGATGAGGAAGTGTAAACGCAGAGGCGTCTCTAACCTGGCCATGGTTACAGCTTCCGCGCGGGATGGAGATGAGGTAGGCATAACGCGTTGTTCGATGTTCGGTGGCTAGCGCTTATGAGCGTCTGATATCTAGTGTCCATTCGACCACAAGACAAATCCTGACGTCGCGGGATGAGCGTAAAGAATGGCGAACGATCCTGTACCGTGCGTATCCTTCCTGAGTTTTGAGGTCTCCGCGGTTGTGTACACGATCTGTCGACGGTGTTCGATGATGTTCGGTATGGATACGTTGCGCAATCTGCTTTCATGTGTGCATAGTCAGTGTCAATACGAGATCGTATTATCGTTATTCACCAGTGGCAATATTAATGTACAGTGATACTGTCTTCCGAGTCGTAGTGGTTGCGTTTTAGACCTGGAATAGTCTACATGGACTGGCTGCAAGGTCGTGTTCTTAGTTCCACCCACCTGAGTTCTAGTGCCTGGGTGCTCGGTGAATCGTGATCAGATCGAAATAAGTGACTCGGAAAGCATGCTTCCCCATCCAAATGCCGTGCCAAGGTCACGCGCGTCGGTCTCCTGTGTCGGAAATTCCCGATCTGCCCTTGCAAGACCCTGCAAGGCCCGGCAAGGCTAACTATTCTCTGAGAATGCCCGGATCATTGTAATGGTCTTGCCATGGACCTTTCCATGGACTTCTAAGGTCCAAATATCACGGAATTGCCTTGTCAGGTCATGGCAAGACGGTCTCAAGGTCCCCAAGACTTTTCCCTTGCAAGGCGAATCGGGTTTTACCGACAATTGTCCATATATATCCGGTCACCGCCCAACTGTCTCACGCCTCCTGCCTATTTTTTTTTTGCTCTTACGGCTCCTCGACGCTCCCCTCTGTCTTTGTCTTCATTTACTGATCATACCCTCGTTGGTTATGTCTGTCTGTCTTCATCTTCCTCTGATCACATAGCCCGCCGTTTCCTGCACTGAAGACATCTGCTACCTCTCGCCGCTCTGGCCTTTCTGATTTCTAATGTGACACTCGCCACCATTCCCCCTTTCGTGGATACGTTTCGTCTCTCTTCAAGCACGCGTCGATGGATTCTTCCTCGTGTTACCCGCCTTCCAGGACTGAATATTGAATATTGAGATCGTGCGGTTGCGATCTCTGCCCTCGCATGTTTGGACCCTTTATCGTCGCAAAATTCTTGCCCGCCCTCACATGCGAGTCTCCTTTTCTCGCGTGACGCTGGCGATATGAGCAGACGACGTCAGTAACACGGTCTGATCATATGCTTACCGTCACTGACAACGTCTGATCATATCATTATCGTCTCCTCCGACGTCTGCGCATACACTTCTCGTCACCGACGTCGGACCGTATAGTTCCCGCCATCAACGACGTTTCTTCGAACGTGTTTGGTGGCTCTCTGTCGGTCTAGCTAGATCGATGTGTATTTGTGCTGATCGAGGTCTCCTTGTGACTCGATCGATGCCTGCATGTGTTCTCGTTTACTGGTCCTCTCGACGTTGCGGCTCCATATCTATTTCCTCTCTCGTGCAGCTTGATGTCGGCTTGTTCTCTCGTTGAGGCTCGACGCCTCCTTGAACTTTCACTGTGGCTCGATTGTTGTGTACTTCTGCTCTCTTTACAGCTCGACCGAGACTAGCTAATCGTGCCCCCGTGGCCGTTCAACGCCTACTTCCGCTCTTGTGCAGCTCGAGGTGTACTTGTACCCCTGTTGCAGCTCGACGCCTATCTTCTCTCTCATGCAGCTCCATGTCTGTTTGCTCGCTTGTACAGCTCGACATCTACTTATGCTCTCGTTCCGGTTCGGTCGAGACCAGCTGCTTGCGCTCTATCTGCGGTTCGACGCTTGCTCGCTATGCAGCTCAACGCGTACTTGCACTCCCATGCAGCTCGGCGCATACTGGCCCTCTCGTTGCGGCTCTACGTCTACTTGCACTCTCGTCGCGGTTCAATCGATACAGGCTTGCTCTCGCTGTGGTTTGACGCCTACTTGCGCTCTCATTTTGTGGCTCGATCCGTACTTGCTCTCTCATGCGTAAGAATGGATTATGCGACCTGATTCATGCCTGGGATCTGTTCTCGAGTCAAGTTCTTTGAGGTATTAGCGCTATAAATAGTAGGGCAGTTGAACGGGACGTAGAAGCGAGCGTTCGTTATTCGGTGCGGAGCGAAAATATTGTATTGGCATGTATTGGCATGTTTTGGCGGTGCTCGCAACAAATTTCTTCCCCCTTCCAATCTTTGGCACGTATGGAATGGAGGCGCCGTCCTAACTTACGCTGACACCAATGCAGATACCTACTCGGGATGAGCCTGCGCTGGCTCACTCGCGATATATTATACCGCGTCCGTACAGATTGCCGAGTCTGTGCACTTCGCCTGCGCCACTGTCGCCTGAGTGATGACTCCCGAAGCACTACCCTCGATGCCTGCGCAATCTAGAGAGGGGAGTGAGCATGTCACGCCTTATCTCATCGACGAAGGGCAATATTTCACTACTTGATCACCGGCACAGCTGCGACTACCCTTCGATCTCCCTCGCGCAAGCAAGTTCCCGGATACTGGCTCACTCAGGAATGTCCATGGTGGACGACTCCGTCTTGGGCTGGGTTGCGCAATACAAGTATCTCTGAGATTAGCGGTGCTCGACCAAGTCTGTGTCCTGTACGCTGCCCCCAAAGGCTCACGTATCGTACTGGGCTTATGTATGTTTTATTTTGCGCTCTTCGTCTTTGCCTTGCTGACTCGACATAGTTCCAGAAGTGTGAGCTTTTGAGTCATCTCCACTATGCGCAGCCAATTCCGGATTAGAAAATTGGATACCCGACATTCGCAGCTTACTCGCGTACACACTTGATGGGATGCTCGCGACTGGTTTGCCATATCGTCTCAATTCAAGCTCTTCGAGTTTCACTGCGTCGATCCCTGGATGCCTAACTGTGTAGACGGCCACCTCCTTTTCATCCGGTTTGCTCTTACCGTTTCGAAGACTTGACGTGCTCCGGTGTCCTGTCCACATGCCGTCAATCTGAACCAGTCGACATGAAAGGAACCGGTCATCGATCCCCTGTCCATCGCGTCGAGTCCAGATGACGCTCTGTCCACACCCCCTGTTGATTGCGACAACGAAGCTCGGGTAGCTATAGAAGCCTGTGAAAGTTTGTATTATCATCATCATCATCATCCATTTCCAGAGCACATCTCACATATTTCGCAGAGGATGGTCTCGAACTCCCAGATGACATGGCGGTGATCTGGGTTTACGAGTTTATCGACAAGAACCCGGCGAAGGTGAAACGGGACTCGCTTGCGGATATTCATTGATACGTATGGTTGCAGATAGTGACGCAGCAATGGACATCCGTCGGAGCCATGACTCTGTTTTTGCAGTCTATTTGTATATCTTCAATCATTTCTTGTCGATATTCGGTGGCCCAGCGCATAACACGCGAACTTGCCTCCAGTTCATACGTCAACTGACCTCGCCGCTCTGATGCTGAACATCAATGTTTGTTTAAATGTGGACGATTGCGAATGAACATTTCGGAACCTCTACGAAGACGAGGAAACTTAGGAAAGATGAGAGGGGACTGCAGTGTTCACGACGACAAGATTCCAGAAGGAGAACCTACGACGACACCACGGAGACGATAAATAATTTCATACACGTCCAGTGGGCACCAACGTAAGATTTTCTACGGTGCCTTTCAGTTTAGCAGACACAACAGAGTGAACCCTCAAGGGCGCGTGCAGTATGACCAGCCAAAACTTCCTGTCTCCCACCCGTCGTGATTCCAATGCTGCGTCCAGCAAATCCGAGTACACCTCCATATCTTGGCGATCGTCGTAGTGGGATACTCTGAGAATTCGAAGACTTGAAAACAGCACGTCTTCTCCATGCTGTCCTCCGATTCGGTAGTTTGAGCCCTCCTGGATGGCCTGAATTAACGATAAAGACATTGGGTAGATTGATGCCGCCATGCACGTCCAACGGTGTTATGTTGTGCATGTGGCCAACACACTTCGCCAGCGCCCGAACGCAATGTTGCCGGAGGTGGAAATCCTATTCACATTCTCCAAGGACAAGGATTCCCCGATCAATGTTAGATATTTCTCGAAAGCGTGTGTTAAGTTTATATTCCTAATATCCACGTGAATGTCTGACGGAGAGTCTATAGCGCGGCTCTCAGGCCCCAATTTCCATGCGTCAAAGCCACCCTCACCTCCTTTCGAGGTGCGGAATGCCACAAAATTGAGGGCATTGCATGGAATTGCCTTGTCTGCAGAGAGATGGGCGGAGTGAGATCGAGGTGCCGCAGTAGCTCTACAGTGCTCTTTTTTTTTTTCTCCGAGTTTATTGTCCCGAGGGCATCGCCCTATGTTAGACATTACATGACTTGTACCTACCTACAGTGCTCTACCGAGTAAGCAATGCTAATATGGCGCAATTTTGGGAGAGGAATTCGCGGATGATCTGTCTGTGGCATCAAGTGCACCGTTGACTTGGAACCAACATCGAAATCCTGCAAGTTCAAAGTCCTGAGAGCCGGAGTCCTGCATAAAAGAGAAAAGACTTCCGAGAGCAGGTTCTCCCTATGAGAGTAAGATAGGCGACATGCAAACTCATCGACATCACGTGACCTTCAACCATCACACTCTTGTCGGGCATAAGGCTCTGGGGTCAGGCAATATCTCAGCAAAGTAAATCCGAGAAACAATAACTAGAGACCTCATGAATGCATCCTCAGTTTTACTTTCTTGAAAGCCGGTCTCTATGAAATGTTTTATGTGTTTTTTTTCAGCCATATTTCTGAGCTACAAAACACATTATTTCGCTATTCTGAGAGGAAAAGATTTTTTGACTGGAAAATATTGGCGCTTCGGGGTATTGCCCGGGCTTACATAATATCTATATTTAGTAATATGCTGTGCTAATCCTAACCTTAATCAGGCCCGCCCGGCCTCACACTTCTGGACTCCTGGATGACCGAGCTTGTCTCCTTGCAGTTCTAGGTATGTTTCACATAAAATGCAATACTATAAAATATTCTAGTGGTAACAAAATTTTTGGAGAAAAACAGATTTTTTTCGACCCCTGCAAACATGTTTTCTGGCGAAAATACTGACAAGTGGTCCAGGGACCTCGTAAAATTGGCGTCGTGACCGTTACATGTCACGCTTAGTCATGCGCACGTGATGTCGATGAGTTTGCATGTCGCCTATCTTAAGATAGGTGCTCCAAGTGCGGTAACAAGGGTATCCGATTGAAATCAAGTACGAAGTCCGTGACTTCTAGGCTCCTAAGCCGGAATGGCTCGAACACCAACTCCAAAGTCACGGGGCTAAAAATGAATATGTCGTCTTCTGGCCCACATGTCACAGTGAGCGACTGTAAATTCAGGGGCTCAAGATTGTGCTGCCTTACAAACATCTCTAGTGTTGTCTTTGTGACAGAGTGAAGCCGCAGGTCCCGCACACGATGGAGATGAGGCAAGCATAATTCAAGATTATCGAACTGGTTCACGTCCAGCGCGGCAAGAGTCAATGGGGCGTTCCCAGAGCATAGAAGCATGTCCTGGATGTGCGAACGGTCGTCCAGGAGGATATTCGCCCACAATGAATGTGCGCACAGAGCTACATCGCGCCAGAGGTGGCAGACCTGCATGATCGGCTGCAGAAATTCGTAGGGGTCCCAATCAGATTCCATTATTTCCAAACCCAGCCCGATGAGTCGTAGCATGATGGATCGACATCAAGATGTGAATACACAGCAAAGATTGCTTCCAAGATCTCTCATGGCAGACTAGTGATGAGCGCTTGGTCATGCGCCTGATCTGCTGATGCTGCTCCTCGATCTTTCGTTGATCTTGCTCAATCTTTTGCTGGTCTTCACAGAGATGTTGCTCAATCTCCAGTCGCGCTGACTCTATCTATGTATAAGACAAAAACATGTCGATGTGACGCGAGATTGCTGGATTATCCAGCAACGAGGTAATTAATGATACTTACAATCTGAATCCGAGTCGTAGTGGGTTGGGCGTTGGGATAGGCGGGCGAGTCGAAGACCGGAAGAGACCGGAGCGCTCGAGCACATGGGAACAAGAAGATTGATCACACGTGGGTCTTTTCCCATCGCCAGACGCAATGCATTATAGTAGACCGATGTCCATCATATCGCTACGACTTCAGGTTTTCCGAATGTCCACCTGTACTACTGCGCCTCCGTACCAGAGTCGCATTGGATCCCGAACTGCGACACTAGCAGATTCGTAGGCCACGGGGATGACATTGCTGCGATCGCCAACATCTATTTTTTGCAAAGTCACATCTGTAGTTCTAGATTCGAGATGTAGTTTTGACTCTGTCACACGACTTATTCTGCACAGCAGGGCAATCGCATTTCTTGGCAGTACGCAGTTGGGAGACGAGAGGCGAATATGATCATTACCAGGATGCTGGACGGTATCGTTGTGCTATTAATGTCTTGCATGAAAGTGTATTCATTGTGGGGAAAGTTTGAGCGAGCAAGAGTGACTCCGAGAGCAACAAAAGCAGTCTAAAATGAGTCGAGTCGAAGGAAATCCGTCGATGCCGGCGTTCAGACGCACACAATCGTCGACATATGCATGGGATATCAGAGAAAGAACATAAAGGCCAAACAAGGGGTCGCCACAACAAACCATCTCTCCTGTGGTCGCTGGTCACCGATCAATACCCAAGGAGTCCATTTGTCTGACATCGAATACCGTGCGAGAGACTGTCGGAGTCTTGATTATAATCGATCGATGCCTCTCGTGGCAGCCCGATGGCTACTTACACCAACGACCCGTCTTAAACCATATTAGCCAAGACTCAAAGACTTACTCCCGTTTTCCTGATGCAACAATAGAACCAGTAATGTTTGATCGACTAATACATGCATCACGAGGAAAGACATGGATAGTAGATGTGTATATACATATATAGTCCTTCAGAAAGAAACAGAAAGCAGACAAAGACTCGAATTCATGACTAGCCACTAGCATTGACTGAAGACTACGGAATAGTCATAATAGTCACCGAATAGTATGTAGACCCGTCCGCCAACTTGTCAGTGGATTGCTCTCCTTCAGCTCTCTCTTTTTCTTCTCCTTAACCGCATCCCATATCCGCCAAAACTTTAAGACCTCATCCCCCGCGCCCGTGCAAACCACATCCCCAGCTGGGCCCAGAGCAGAGAACAACACCCTCGAATCGTGCGCATCACTAATCTCTCCGACACGCTCAAGACTCGGGTAGGCGTGGATCATCAGTGAGCACGTTGGGTACCCATGAGTCGACATGAATTCCTTGTTGTGCGGGCACCACTGGATCGACGTGACCTGCGCAGGAGTCTTCAATGAGTGAAGGTGCGCGCCGGTGGTGCTGTTCCAAATGTTAATTCTCGCGTCTTCCGTGCCACCACCAGTGGCAAGGAGGGAAGGCTGCCAGAGACACCATGCGATAGCCTAGAGACAATGATCAGATAATCATACATCCAATTGAAGAGT
Organism: Neolentinus lepideus HHB14362 ss-1; assembly: GCA_001632425.1. Classification (NCBI taxonomy): domain Eukaryota; kingdom Fungi; phylum Basidiomycota; class Agaricomycetes; order Gloeophyllales; family Gloeophyllaceae; genus Neolentinus; species Neolentinus lepideus. The sequence continues at coordinate 191,488 of KV425602.1, forward strand.
CGCACCTTCACAGCGGCAGTATGGTTCCTTTTTGTCCACTTCGCATGTCCGCGAGAGCCCTCAGCGACATCTCCGACACGTCCATCCCAGATCTTTACGACCTGATCATTCGCACCACTGGCCAGTAACTCACCGTCCGCGCGCCACTTGAGCCCACACACCTCACCCGAATGTCCGAGTAGCTCCATAACTTTGTGTCGTGGCACCCGCATGTCGTGATGCCAGATACTTCCATCACCGCATCCGGAGCTCAGGATGTGCCCGCGCATACTCCTCAACCTCGTGCCCGCCTCGATATCCCATACCTCGACATCGCCTGTTCCCATACCGACGCCAAGGAGTGTTCCCTCATTTGAAAAGTCGACGGAGGAGACGTAGGAACCTTGCGGTGCCCCGCCAACGTCTGAGATAACGTCTGTACCGACGCGCCATGTGTAAGTGGTGTCGTGAAGCGCAACGGCCAGGACGTTCCGGGATGACCAGCTAATCAAGTTGAGGTAGAAGTCATCGATGATGCCGGGGGCATCAAGGACCTTCTCTGGTTTAGTTAGAATCTTTCTGGGCTTGGTGGTGACAGCGCCGGTAAAGGAAGGGAGTGATCTAGGACGGGCATATAGCGGCGCGACAGCCTCGCGTTGCTTCTGAAGGGTTTTTTCGGTCGCGATGGGAGGCGCTTCGTGATAAGAGAGGATGCGGCCGTTAAGTTTAATTCCAGTGGCTTCGGCTAGGCGGGCAGTGTAATCAGGCGAAGCAGATTCGGGCTGAATAGCGAGTTGGTCGAGAGAGGCGGCGAGAGAGTTGACGTCGCGGGTGGTGATGAACCGGTCGCCGTTGAACTGAGCCTGAGCGCGCAGGGACGCGCTGGACTTGCTCCGCTTCAATGCCTCTTTCGACTGAGGCGGCAGCGGCACGTAGTCGTATTTAACTACTTGCATCCTGCTCTCTACCCCTCCCTTCCTGATCACGCCCCTGTTCGCTTGCCTCGTCAGCTCGCGCGTAACCTTGATGGCACCTGAAACTGTGCGCATCGTCGGTGAGGGTTTGCGAGACGTAGGCCGACTGACGAAAGGGTTGGAAGAGTCAGTGGGACCTGTCGAGCAGTTCTTGCTGCTCGGAAGGGCGGAGGGGGCTATCGGCATCGAGCTCGTGTTGTTGGTCACCGACGGGGTTATGTTATTGGTCACCGACGGGGTTATGTTATTGGTCACCGACGGGTTTAGCGCGTTCCTTGTCACTGAGCGTGTGTGGTATCGGACTGGAGGTTTTGAAGTCATATCGTGCGAGTCTTATAGACACCCTAAATCGAAACAAGTAGAGCAGTAACCCAGAAAGAATAGACGGTATGCAGAGGAAACTCGGTGTGGCAGAACAAGAAGAGTGTTCGATTCCAACGCGCGTGTTTATCATGTGACCGCGTGAGTGGCCGCGTTCAGCGCAGATTTGGTTCGGAGTTCGATCTTGGCCATCCTCCTACCTACATTCGCTGTGGAAGCACAGCTCTCCTCGACAACGATATGATCTCCGCGCCCCCTACCCGTATGCATTCCCTCTCGTCGATTCCATCTTCCTGATGTCTTCATTCGCAAACCACCCTGACAATCCAACGCGACGTCCTCGGCATATTGGTAGAGCGGAGTATCTTGCTATACCACTTATGAGGCCAGACTGGACGGGGCAAATGGTGACCGCTGTGTAGCACTGCTGTCGTCATGTCAGATCCAGGGACACCCAGCGAGGACCCTGTAGGCATTCTCCCTCGCATGTGAGTCGTCGCTCTGCTCGCACTGAATGCCTTTGTTGACGAGGATATTCGTACAGAAAAAACAGAGCCGAATGACGCGGTGCGAGGGGCGCCAGTCCGGGGTATACGCGACAACACATCCACTGTACCCCTTCGAGCGTCCCACGACTTTGGGGCTCACTAGTAAACGTAGTTGAATTGCTACTGCAGGAGGAGGCGGCGTGGAGCAACCCTGAAGCTATGATGAGCTGGTCCTGTCGTCTTCAGAAATGTGTACTGAGCCAGAGACAGCCCGGACTCCAAGAGAAAACGGGCGACGTACCTCTCGAGCCAGGGGCGGAGCTGAAAGGAAGAAAGGAAGGTAAGGGTACGGAACTGAGGCCGAGGGAAGTAACATCGAACGGGAACATCTGCTTCAGAGAATGGGGAAGTCGAAACGATAGGGAGATGATGGGTCCAAGCCGCGGTAGGCGCAGGTTTGAACGACGAGGGTAGAACGACGAGGAAAGCATCCATAATTTTGCGAGCATGCAGCGCCAAAGGTTTAGTGTTGGTCCCCGTAATTTCCTAGAAGCTCTCTCACCCATGATACCAAGGCATTTTGTACATGGACGCCCTCCGTGACTGCTGAGATGCGCACAGGTGAGGAGGTGATGATGGTGGTCGGGCGGTCGAAGCAGCTCCAAGAGCATCAGAATCTCTGCGCGCATACACCCAGAGCGGTTCGAAGGTCTCGGGGAAGATGTCAAACGCGGGGACAGGCGGGAGAGCAAGTTATCGAGAGGGGTGGGATGGGTGATGTCGGGACCGGTGCGTCTTATTCGATTGTGAGAGCATCCACGGGCTTACTTCTGGATCAGGAAATCTGTGCATCGCATCCAATGATGCAGAGCACCTAGAAACAAAAGGTTTTGGAAGTGTGCGCACCGTCAACGTCGAAACACCATGAGGGCCAAGCATCGCGGCATTTAAGCTCGAATACAAATCTATTTGCTTGCCTTTTCTCAGCCAAACAATACCCTCCCTTCCATCCCTCTCCTCTGCAGGCTGTCGCTGCGGTGCACGCAGCCAGAATCGAACATCACGCCGTCCGCCGTCCGCGCCGTGAGTCGCTGCAATGGAATGTAGCGAACTACGACGTGTACGGCGGATGGTCGAGGCAGCAGACAGCGATGTCCGTGGACGGCGTGACGCGACAAAGAGGAGATACTAAGGCGTGGGAACCGCCTTTGACGGTTGGATATAGAAGTGATCCGCCGGCGGGTTTCAAGAAAATCGCAGGGGCGTATTGGATGCTGCAATATTGTATGTACACGACGAAGCTTTCAGTTGTATCATTTTGTTTGATCTGGTATACTGGCTAATGAATCATCAGCAAAACGACAAATTTTGGGGCAGCTGCTTTTACTGCTTCGATTTCGAGAACTCGTAACATCTCATTCTTCTATTCAACTAGCCAATGTTACGGCCTCTGTGGACAAACGTCGTCATTTCACAAACTCTCCCGATCCTCGCTAGACTCTGCGAAACAGGCCGCCAGCTCCAGGCACCATGTCTCATCGTCGGTCCAACTCAAGCGCCAACACTACCAGGTCTATCACCTCGATTTGCAGTATTATTCCTTGTGCCTATTCCTGAAAGTGTACGAAGGAGCGGACCCCTCCACGGACGAGCTCTGCTCTGACGCACGGGAGCACATTATTCGACGCCACCGGGAATGCCTGCATGCAGCAAACAAGAATGTCGGCCTCGCACAACTGCTAGACGCCATGCTCGAACACGCTCCGGATGAGAGTGAGCGGCTCTATCTCGCCGTCGCTCTGCACATCGCCGATAGGGGCTGGGGTAGAAAATGCTGTAGTCAACGTTGCGCAGGCTTGGCTGGAGCATTTGTTTTGTCCGAGTTGGTGTCTAACCCCTTTCCGTTGTACTGCAGCTCATTACCTAGCAGTCTTGGCCATTTCATCGTCCCAGTGAAAAACCCAATTTAGTAGTAGCCAAACCCGTGAATTGGATGGGGCTGCACTGGAAATCTACCAGGCCAGTCGTTCTGAGCAACAGAACCTGCGAGAGAGCGTGAGTGGTCCGGTGATGCCTGTTTCATTAGCTCGGCTCAGACTTCGTAGGCTGGGAGACGAGAAAATCACAGATGCGCTATTAGTGGTGTCTTGGATTTGCCCTATGTTGAGAGACTGGTGGCTGCAGGGCAAACGGTCCCGGCGTCCCCCGTACCGTTATCCATCACGCTCCAAGCAGCTCAAATCCTCCCATTTTCCCTCAATAATTTTAGTGGCGATAGTAGCTCGAGTGATAGTTTTATATGTTGCAACCGTATCCCTCCTGATCCTCCATCTTATATCAGACGTAGAAGACTGCACGGTACACCTAGGACATGTTGAGAAGTTGGACACACATTGATGGCGAGAAGTTTGCTAGAAACAAGAGCGATGCTGTCTTCCTGCGCCATGATCTTCACAACTATCTTGGTCATTTTAAGATCTATTTCGAAGCGGTGAGTCATCTTTATAATAAATCCAAGCGCTGAGATTAACATTCAGCTAGTACTCGGATGTATCACACAAGTACTCCGCTCGAGTTGTCATGCATGGTGCAGCATTCAGCGCTACAGGCAAGGCCGTTGATGTGACATTCCGGTCCGGCATGGAATCGGGCGTCGAGCCTCCCGATCCCGATTTCCTCAGAGTTCACGCCGCATTTGCCAAAGTTTCGTGTGCTTGCGGCGTTACCAAGTACTATGATGTAATGGCCAAGGCCATCCATGCTTATGTAATGTAGTCTAGTTCGTCGTGTCGTGGTAGTTAGTAGCTCTGTGTCTTGCCAACGCCAGTAATCGACGCCTTTCTTGCTCTCTCAGTCCGTTGCGAGTCTCTTTCAGTCTCGTTATGTTCTATTAGATGTCGGGCGTGTTTTCGCAACAACCGTGCCCATTACATATGAGCGTCTCGAGAGGGATGAAGAGATGGGTGCCTCCATGCAACCGAGCAATCATGCATCACTTCTGATGGCAAAGCTCACGGCGCTAGTCCACAGGACGTAGTTCAACCCAAGCCGCTAAGCGGCTTATAGAGCAATCGCGAGGTCGCAGGTCAAAGTTGAACACTTTTCGCATTATATATTACCGCATTCCTCATACCATCATACCTTGAAACCGTAGACAAATGTATTATTCCACCAATCGACTATCGGAAGTCAACACCATTTTGCAGTTCGTCTTAGGGCAGTATCCCTGCGCACAAATCAAAATTGGGCGTAACGTACCCAGTTAACTCCGTGAATCGCAGCGGTCGCCTCGACCGATGCTTCGCCAGAGTATCCATTCCGAAATCTCCGCACCCTGCGACGTCCACGCGAGCCTGCGCCGCTCGAAGGTACCGTCTTCCAATGTCCGAGGAAGGAGGGCAGCTTCCCTGCGCATCCGAAGCTAACAGAATTGTCATTGTGCATGGTGACGTGAAACTGCACGCCGCAGTCTGAAGAGCGTAGATGGCACGGTAGCGACGCCGCTAGAGGGAACGGCGCACATGAAGCTCTGATGACGCGCAGCAGGCTGGCAGAGGCTGTTCCTATAGCGGTGCTTGTTCGTCCAAATAGACAACCTAGCTGTGTAGGAAGCCACAAACACCGAAGAAACGCAAGGGGGTCGCGAGGAAGCATTCCTAGGTACAGGCATCTCGCAGTTGAGTTTGTATACACTCTGTATTATAAAGTCAAAGCATGCAGTCCACAACAAATAAATTAATGATACAGTATCCTACCAAACCGCGCGCCCTGGTCTACAAGAACCGATTCGACGCCGGCGCGAGCCCCTTTGCCATCCGCAGCATCACAATGTTCGACGAGAGACTCGAGAACTAAAGCAAGCCACGTTTGTCAGGCCGACCCTACGAACAGGTGTTGAGGAGGACCACTCACCCCGTTCCCAATAAACACCTCCGCCTTCTCCGCGATTGCCATGTCCACCGCCATCCCCACGTAGCTCTGCTCGGCGTCGAGCTGTATATCCAACGAGCTCGTCGCGTCCGCCCACCCGTCCTTCCGCAACGCGTCCTTGAGCGCGTTGAGCCACCACCCCCATCCGTTCGTGAGGAGGTATACGCGGTTGAGGCTCGGGTGCTGTGCGCGCACGGCGTGCAGGCGCGCGACGATCTGCTCGGTCTCGGGCAGGCAGTGCTCGAAGTAATATTGGAGTCGAGAGTCGGCGGTGTTGTTGTATGGCGCGGGGTTGAATTTGTCGGGGAGCAAGGGGAACTGGTTAAACCCCATGTATATCGACCCCCAGTTCGACAGCCGCGCGCAGTGCCGCTTGAAGTCGCCCCGCCTCAGGTGGATTGCGACCAGTCCTGGAAGGGTGCCCTCGGAGTATAAGGCTTTCACGGAGGCGGGCTGAAGTAGGGCGAAGTTGCGCAGGATCGCAGATTGGACGAGGGGGGACCACATGAAGTCGGTGAGGATGGGGGAGGAGGAGAGGTCGGGCCAGAGGGAGAGGATTTGTGAGGACCCGAAGAGGCTGGGAGGGGTCAGCCCGGGGAAGAGAGGGTATGGGAGGATACGTACTAGCGGTCGAAGATGGGGTTTTTTAGTGAATCTTGGTCTATCTCCACACAGCTATCATCGACGTCCTGTAGCCGTTCCACCCACCAGTCCATCAAGACACTCCCCTTCACACCCGACAACGGGGAACCCTCCGACGTGATGATACGTCGCTTCTCTTTTGGACATATCGAGTCCCAGAACTTTGAGCTCACCGCTGGCGGACCAGACATGGGGCCACCGGCGCTCGGGCCAGAGATGAAGGCATTAATAGGCATGCGCGTCGGTCGTAAAGCAAAGTCGTATATTGTGTATGGGAAAGGAAGCATGGACCAGACATAGTCCTCGAAAACGTATGAACGATTCGATAGGTACGCGAGTTGGGACATTAAGATGCTTTGCCACGGGTCTGTCAGCATGATCGTGTGTATAGATAGCTGGACACCCACGTCTCTTGTAAAATATTATTCAAGCCATGCCCCCACAAATGTCCCGGAAACCGCAGATACTTTGGCTCGTGCCCTCTCCGCGCAGACACTGCAAGCGAGACGTTATGCTGCGGCAAGTTCCTCTCAAAGACCCGGATATCCTCGTAGCTCGGAGGCACGCCCGACCACAGCACGGCCATGGCCAGCAAGACCGGTATCGACACCAGCGTGATCGCAATCCTCCTAAATGTGAACAGATGCAGACAAGCGTAGAGCAGCCCCCGCGCAGAGCGCCGCCGTTTCCTAGACACGCCCGCTGGCGCGCCATTCGGCGGCAGTAGCTCATAGTCCTCCTCGGACCGAGGGCGGAAGACGACAGCCAGCCTGCGTAGGACGTTCGTCCATGAGTTCATCTAAGCACCGGCCAGCGAAAAGAAAGTTAGAGAGAGTATGTTCCAGGGCATGGTATACGAGGACTGCGGGAAGGCTGTGGGATTCCAATTGATCCCGTTGATCGAATTTTCCCTGTTCGTCATTATTACCCGCTGAATCTCCGACATAGGATACTAATATCCTGCTACCTATATTCGTTACAGTTCGCAATTACAAAATGGAAACAAATGCAGATGATGTGGTATGACTGTTTGCAATGAGAGAAATTGAAATGCGTGAGCAGAATCATCACGATCACGGACCCATCCCCCAGATCTCCAGCCCGACACACTCAAACGCCACGTTCTCTCCCTTCCTTGGCCCCTTCGAACAAAGCGGCTCGTTCCCGAACGTTATACTCCGCGCGGACGAGCCGTCAAGTAGGGTGTCATCCAGGTACAGACCGTAATGCCCGTCGCTACCAAGTCCCAGAGCATTGATAAGTGACATCTCTGAGATGGAAAGGGAACATACCCGCCGCCGAACGAGATATAATCAGGCTCGCACAACGCAACATAGTCATTCTTGCCCGCCCACCTGTACACCTTCAACTCTTCCCCGTACATCTTCCAAAGGAACCTGCAAAGCCTCCCGTCAGTCTTCATTCCACCATTCACCCTCGAGGTCAAAACTAAGAAATCAGGAGACTCACGACTCTCCGCCGCCATAATACGCCCCTTTACTGGGGTGCAGGCCATCGCCGACCCACGCACCAAACACCGTGTCGCCCGCGTCCCTGATTGCTAAGAGAGCGCCACCCGGATGATTCTGACACCGCGTGTACAATGTACTGAGAGAGATCCCGTGCTGGTCGAGGCTGTACAGGAGCGTCCATGAGCGCGGAAGGCGAGCTAAGGCCGGAAGATATGCCCGGACCTACGATATCGCCGTGCAGAAAGGGCAGCAAGGTCAGCATGGGAGGATCGAGAGTGGAAGATTGCGACACACCATATCAGCCACCTCCACCGTCAGCACGACGCTCGTCATCTCCTTCCGTCCTACTAATCTCACGCTCTTCCCCTCCACTTCCTCCTTCTTAAACTCAAACCCGCTCTTGTTCCACGCCCTGTCCCCACCGAACCCCGGCGCGCCCGACGGGGGGACGAACGTGTGCGCGGCGAAGGGCGTACCGTGAGTGATGACCTTTGCTGAAGACGAAATTGAGGATGCGTGCCCGGGCGGCGCTTCGGGGAAGGAGAGGGTATATGAGGGGAGCGAGGCGGGGAGGGTGGACTGGTGCGGCTGGGTGTGGGGCTGAGGGATGGGATGGGGAAGGGTGTCGGAAGAGTGCTGGTCGGGGTGGGTGAAGTATCCAGAAGCGTTAGAAGACTCGATAGGGGTTGGTGTGGTCGTTGCTGCTGAAGTTCGTGGGTTTGATAGGAGGGAAGAGATCCATTTCGTGGGTATAGAGGATAGGGTCGATGAGCGTGAGCGTCGGCGAGAGTGGGATGGCCCTTGTGATTGTGATCGACCCTCGGCGGGCGGTGGTGGGGGACTGGTCAGCTCAGTGGCGTTCACGTTTCTTGTTAGATGTCGAGAGATCTGGTCGAACCCTGCCTTTGCAGGCTCTGTCGTTAGATCTAGTAGATCAGCAACTTCACTCTGCCCCTGAGCCGCGTCCGACAAACTTGGCTTCGATTGAGAATGAGACACCGCGTTCGAAGGCGTACTGCTCCCCGATGCCCCCCCAGCAACCCAGTACAACGGATCGTCCTCATGCTTCAGCAGCTCATCAACCAGATCCCTGCGATTCTCCTGCGTCGCCGCCTTCGCCTCTTCCGTGAACTTGTCGAAGAACGCGAAGTTCTGTATAGGCTCGGACGAAACCACATCAGCACCGACTCCTCGCAGCGGATCGTCGCTCGCCGGCACTGACACGAACGCGCCGAAGTCGGAATCTGCGCGCCTGTGCCGTGGTTTCGCCGCCTGGGCTTGGGTCTGCATGGGGGTCAGGGAGCGCGAAGCGGGCGGCGTGGGTGGCGAGAAGAGCGACGCGAAACGGTCGAGGTCTTCTTCACTGCCGTTGCCGTGCTTGCGGGGTGGCTGATCGGAGGGAACGGGGATGAGCAGTTGGATGTTGCTAAGAGGGACTGATGTCATGATACGGAGGCAGTAATCCGATAAAAGAGAAGGAGAGCGCCTGGGCACTGGCTGGATGTATTGAACGCTTACAAGAGCGAAGAGAATCTGGCAAACATACCGGATACGTACTCGCGAACTACAGGATTCTGCAACTGTTTCGTGAGACGTCGCTGAGATCAGAAATGAAATAGAGACTGTGCTCTGCGAGTCCTGTGATTATGCCGAGAGTATTTGAACCGTGAAAGAAAGCCTGGGTCGACGTGGTGTTCAAGGTGGTTGCGTGGGGTAACAGCTTGATATAAGAAGGCGGTGAGGCAAGTAAAGTCGTTACCACTTCCTGCAATGTTGACGAGGCCCTTTAGGTAATTCTGGAACACGAGTAAGCCATGAGCACCCTGACCGTGCAATGCATGCAATATAGAAGGCAAATCTCGCTGGTCGGAAGGGACGAACGAACCCGTGTCATTGCTTGTTCCTCAGCCACAGCCGCACATGACAGTGTGGCCCCTGTATGGCCTTGGAGGGACGGACACAACATTACAGACATCTATAGCAATATAAAGACAACAATTAGTCTACGAGGGCGACCGACTAGCCCGCTATGTACCCTATTCTATCGTCTATCACAATAAACACGACCGTTGGCGCACTCCGAGTCCCTCACTCCAACTCCCTCGCCCCATCGATACCTTGCCGGATCAAGTTAAGCACTTCCAGCCTCTCCTTCCTCCTCCTCTCAATATCCCCACCCAACGCCTCCTCCCACCACCTCTCGCCCTCCGGCACCTCCCTCCACCCGCCCCTAAGAAACTCCCGCATCGCCTTCTGGTTCGACAGCTTCGTGAGCTCGCTGACGACGGGCCAGTAGGGCGGCGGGTTCGCGTGCGAGAACCGCTCCTCCTTCTTCGCCTCGCCCAGCGCATGTTTGGAAGGAACAGGCCCACACATCCCGTTGGTCCCGATAGCGATGGCCGGCGGGATCGTGATCCGCCCGTGCTTGACGCACACCTGGTTCACGACGACGCAGTGCAGCGTCGCGCCGTCCGGCTCGTCTTTCAGTATCTGCGCCTGCTTGAGCTGCTTGACGGTCTCGTTAACGGTGGACGAGGAGTCGGCGGTCGATGGGTCCGGGTTGACCGGGTTCGCGGGTGTGGCGGGCTCGGAGTTGGATAGCGGGGTGGCGGGAGTGTGGATGGTGGGCCCGAGGTGGGAGGTAACGGAGGTGCCGTTCTCGATGGCTTTCTTGGCTTTGGACTTGTCCTTGTTCTTCGGGTGGGTGACAAATCGGGTGATGATGTAGATCTGCAAAACATGGGCGGTGTGAGGTGCGAGGAGAGCTGTGATGGAGACAAGCTGGACGCACCCATTTGTGATCCCAGCTGCCTAGGTTCATCCTGACCTCATACGACGAGAAGATGGGAATTTCCCGGATAAAATGATGGTGGGTTCCTGTCATACGTTCGGATCACGGGCGCTCGAAGTGAAAAGACACTACGTGCCTGCAAGCGCTATCCAACTACCGCACGGGAACAAATTAGGAAACATAGCGAGCGCCGCTTGGAACCGGGCGGCATCCAATATCTGTAGCGGACGACTAAGATGAACGAAGCGGCCGCAGGGACAGAAGGAAGGCGCACCTTGGGATAGCACGAGTTACTCAGGTGCAAGTTAAAGTCGCAATCGTCAGGACCTGACAAGACTGTGAGCTCGGACAGTCGAGTGGAGTGACACAAGACCCGCAGAGTCGCCGCAGTGTCAGCGACAAGTCGCGCCAACCGTCCGACCACCTTTGTCGGCCCGGGTGCTACTGCAACAACTCCAGGAGCGAAACTGCGGACATACCTGCCCAACTCGAGTACGTCGTCGTTATCCTAAACGGATCCTCTCCCAACGGCGCAATCGACGCATACCACCTGTCCATCTCCTCCGTCTTCACTTTCTTACTCTTCAGGCACAGCTTCAGCTTCATCAAAAGATACCGGAGGCGCAGTGAGATGACAGGTGTGAATACTCTGACTGCAGAATAGTAGAACTTTTGAGTAAGGCTAGGGCCTTGCAAGGTGGTGGTGTGCAGGGGACATACAGTGCCATGATAGCGGAAAAGACCTGATATTCAGCAGAATGAGGATCCAGAATATGCCTTTGAGCGTCGTAGGGATAAGGGCTCGGAGCCAAGCCGTCGTCGGGACCAAGTGCTCGACCTTCCGCAAGACCTGCAGTAAGCCGCTGTTTGACATGTTCGAAGCAGCTAGTTGGAGGATATAATTTGGGTGATGGCGAGTTATATAGGATCAGGGAACTCCGGGTACATCATGATAGCCGGAATACCCGAAGACCCGACCATTGAAAGCCTTATAGCCTCTGCAAGGTCCAGCTGCGTGGCTTATCTTCAGACTACCCCATCGTACTGGAGGATGATGCGAGCTCCAGTTGGGACTTACATGTTGTTTCTGTAAGAGTTATCGTTCGTCCGAATACTCACCCAAAATTGTCCCATTAAGTCTTGTGTTCAGAACTCACCCACTCCGGGTAACTCCGGGGGGCTCCTCGCACCTGGGACGATTGATATATATCTACCTGCCTTGACACAGCAAATCAATTCTAACTTTGCCGCAGGCCCTCTATTGCTGGACCCACCGAAGCCTGCTTTTTAGACGAATATCTGGCGGACAGTTGCCCATGACATCCGGGACCACGCTGCATACCTAGGCTCGTATCCACCCTCTGGGGCAGAGTCACGCTAGAAAGGGCTTACCCAGTTAGTTCACTGGAGAGGATGGCCACGAGCCTAACTGCTGCAGCGTGAGCCTCCGTATCAAAGTCAACGAGATGCTAATCTATAGACATGGCCATCGTGTGGCTCTCCATGTTTAATTGATAGATTGCTGACGTGCAAACGCATCAAGTACAGCTACTTGCCGCGAGAACTAGGCTCTGTGCTCGAGACGCAAGTCGTGATATCCCATCCAAGCTACCACAGCGATGTGTAATACCCAGAGCTGACGATAATAGCTAGCGAACCATGTCGTGCCGTAGATTCGCAAGAAAGTGCATTCTGCAAACGGTCGATCCACTAACCAATTTACGGTCACGCTTTTGCAAGCTGGCTGGGGTGGATGTCGTTCTCATCGATGATTCAGAGAACCTTGCGATTGAACGTTGTCGTATCGTATTCCTGGATTGTGCGGGCAGGATATTCTTGAAGACCTTCACTCTGACATGGTACCGCTATCTCGTCTAGGTCCGTCGACCTCCTCCATCTTAGCGTGGATGGCTACAATCATATTTTAAACTGACGCTAGTGATAGATAAACGCCCACAAGCCATAATCGTGAATTTGATTACATGGCCTGTGGGGAAAGAACATATTCGATACCAGGCGCGAATGAGCAATTGGTCCCCTTGGTCGCCGATGCCATCTACGATCCATGGGCGTTTCACTTTGAGTATTCATGAAAACGAAGAGACAGCTTCCAAGGTGCCTGACGCTCAGGACATGATCATCACCTTCTCTATCTCTGTGATTTATAGCTAGCCGCTCAACTAATCCAGGTTCATAGCGGCTGCTAACATTTGTTAGACCGGCTGTCGTATCTTCTTGACTTGGATCTGACATTCGAGCAGATTCGCCTGCGGAGACTTGCGTCCAGCACGACATCCCTTGGAAGGCGCTCGAACCACGTTATCCCTTTTGGTTCGGGTTTCTTCCGGTCTACGAACTATGCCCGACGCCGTTCGTTGTACCCGTGCTTACTTGGAATCACAACTCGATCAGATCGATCGTGCCTTGACAAGCCTGTGCCGATGCTATAGCCTAACGGGGCGAAGCCATGGCGAAATCAGAGTGGGCCCCTGCAGCTTTGGCACGCATGGGGTTGACCCGGATTCTGTATGACGGAGAAATAATGCTACAGGGAGCACGCCTCGAATGAGAAACCTCGTGCTATCCTAATGGGTAGTTTTGATCATTCCTGGAGAACGTATCAATACTTGGACATCGAGATATCGGAAGGATAGGACTCCACGATACACCCTTGAGATTTCTTGGAATGAGAGGCCGGAGAGACGCAATGGCCGGGGCGAAGTTCGCAAAGCGTCTGGTACGCCGCTATTCGACATCTCCGGAGCAGCATTACTAATTAGTTGCAACTGGGCTGATAAGACAGAGCTGGGCGCTTCTAAATTCCAGTTAGGTGTATGTCGCAGTGATGGTGGCGATCTGGTGGCGAAGAGAATATGATCAGGATCGGATCCAGACACGCATAATGGCAGGAGTTCGTCCCCTCTTCTCGGAGCTGCTACAATCTCAGATGAGAATTCTCCGCAATCACATGTAATATGTTCCAGTGCTTGGACGAGACCCAACATGTCGATGCTTTCAGAGCAGGTACTTTTGACTGATTGGTCGCACTTGTGCTAACTCTGATTTCTGTTCTAGCCTTATAGGCACTTCGACGTGTAGGTTCGTATACACAAGCAATCTTTACGAATTACATCCTGAAGCTCCCACCGCGAGCAGCGAGTCATACTGGAGAATTGGTACTACGATCTGAGAAGAGGGCCTAGCACAATGGCTCTAATCTGGACTCGGCAGCTCCTCTGTCTTCTTCGCCAAAGTGTTACTAATCCAGTCCTGCACTATTTCCCAACGGTTGCGTTCCGGCGTTGGGGCCAAGTCTTCCCCCTCCACTGTCTTCAACCGAGGAAACATACGGTGCAGTAGTTTTGCCACTGGTCGAGGGTTCGTAATTGAAGAGTTACCAACGACAAGCTCTCGAAGGCTCTCGTTCCGACACAAGTTTCTGCCATCGCTATCTTCGTTTTCGCCCTTCGTCTCATCATCGTCATCGCTTTCATCGAACTCAGACTCGTCCATCTCCGCATGCATGCCTATAATTAGTATCGTGAGGCGAGGGCAATAACGCGCGAAGGCGCTTAATCCATCAATGGTGAATCTTGTATCATGGTGCCATGGCCACCTTCCCAGTTCAAGCATATCAATCTTGGGCCACGCTTGAGCGAGTTCCTCTAGATCGTCGTTATTGCCATTGATAAGACACGACGCAGTGAGCACCAGGTTCTCTAGATCAGTGAATTGAAGAAGCGTCTTCCGTATAAGATCGAAATCCAGGACGTAGTCAACCGAGTTCTCTTCAGCCACATATATGGTCAGCTGTTTGAAAGCATCATGACCAAGCCTATTCCCAACACATTGTAATGCAGCCACCATATCGTGGGCTTCCTGAATGCCCGACGATACATCTGCTGAGAGTTCAAGGGATTCTAAGGAGTGTCTGCCAAGGACTTTCATAAAGGTGGTGCAATGTGCGACGTCGCGTCCTAAGACGATGAGGTCAACCAAAGCGGGAAAAGCGCGACGTCCTATAGGAATTGCGGGCCAGTTTTCACAATCAGCACATTCATTGCTCAAGCGTATCTCCAGCGTATCCAAGCAGGGCAGCTCAGCGAGGTGCATGATGTCCATCGGGCCCAACGGCCACTGCCATTTGAACGACTTCAACTGCCTAAGTTGGAGGGCAGAACTCGTTATAGCTGCCGCATTGCACCAGTACGGGTCCTCCGGCTCTTCCCACACCACAAGTGATAACTCCTCCAGCCTCGGTACTGCGTGTGATAGATAATCTCCGAAGCGGAATAAGTTGGGCTCGAAGTTCGGGCGTACACTCAAGCACAAGCACCTGAGATTGCCGTTCAAGAACATGGAGAGATATGGAAGCGAATTCTTAACGAATACTGGCCAGGTCAAATCGTGCAGATTTGGGAGCAGCTGCGCATATTGGCCTCGGCTATGCACACCCAAATCACGGAAAATGCTGATACTGATGCGATCGTCCACCTCGAGCTCCTGGATTCGTGTGGCATAAAACCTGAAGCGGGTCCAATCGGTGGGGAAAATGGGTCGCAAGAACTTCTGTGAATAATTTGGGCAGATAGATTAGAAACCAACCGTAGCAGCCACGTCATCCCAACTCACAAGATTGCTATTCTCGTCGGTCCACAAGTCGTTCGGCATGCATTTGATCAGCGGCACTATGCTGTCCTGAGTACGCCAGAGTTCATCTAGTGCTTGTGGAGAATACAGTTTGCAGGTACGAGCCAGAGCATTCAATGTCCTCCGGCGAGCTTCGTCTTCGACGACATATCCAATCATGTTCCCGAAGATTTCAGAGACCCGCAGGCACCGATGCACAGCGGTGTGCGTCGGGAGGACCAAAGAATCCTCGGAAGTATCGATTGGCATGAAGCAGAGTGTCAAATTTACTAGAAGTTAGCATGCAACTCGTAGGAGGAGGAAGCATGCCACCGCATGCCACGCACAGGAAACAGTCCCGTGGGCGTCACGTGCACTGTGGCGAGACTGAATGGCAACAACCAGATCACTTGCATAAGTTAAATACATGTCCGAGAGAATTCCGGTTATAAATTACACGTTTGATTGGCTACAATGCTATGAAAGGGTTATTCTCGGTATATGTGCGATGCCAGATTACGATCTATAGATGAACAATGTTCGAAGGGTATGAGTGCCCTACATACGAATCACCGTGCCGTAGGTTCGACAGCATCAGGTTTGAACCTCAATCGAGACAAAACGACCGTGTCCCATGGTCCTGATCTTGCCGACGACACCTTCTGCGCGAAGCGTGGCTGGGTGCCGTCAGGAAGGTCTTCGTGGTACGCTGGTCCGGGGCCAAGAGCATTATCGCTAAAATCGAATTCGAACTCGCCCCAGCGTTGCCCTGCTACCTTTTGGCCGGAGAAGACATTGAAATGAACCTAGATGAAGCATGAATGAATGGTCTCTTGATGGCAGGAAGGCTGAGATGACGTACCAGTCCGTTGGGATGATGGTGACTAACAAAAAGAGCCCAATCGGGAGCGTTGAGTGTTCCAATCACTGCGCAATAATAGCATCAGTCGCACACACTTCAGTAAGAACAGAGCACCTTACCTAGGAAGATATCTTCCCTTTGCAGTGCATTGCGCTCTCCGTAGATTGCGAGAATTCGGTCGATGTTATCTTTGAACCACGCATACGGGGCATGCTTTGCGTCCGGCTCAAGATATCTGTAGACAGTGGTCTCTGTGCACAGATACGCCGTCTTGTGCTCTGTACGAAGCTGGAAGGTATACCGACGGGTAACCGATTGACTGAGGTGTTATTTAGCCGTTTGACTGACTCTGTCGGGGAAAAACTAACTTACGGAGAGCTGTCATTGCTGCGTCGACTGGGCAAGAAGCCCTGAATAACTTCCCATCCTCTCTGAGCTACAGTTCGCTTGTCTTGCTTTTGAGTGCCTCTCTTGACAGTGCCGTAGGTTTCGAGCGCACGCATCCCAGCAAGTGCGTTCCCGGAAGTGTTTACAGGGTCGTAGGCGTTGAACAAAGTGACAAAGTGTCCGGACGGTTTCGAGAGATATCCTACATCGCCTAGGGACACCTTGGTCGGCGTCCACAGCGGCAGCGTCACTGGTGGTTGTCAGGAATATACATCTGAAGTGAAGATAGCGCATTCTTACAATTGGGGTTGAACTCGTGTTGCAACAGCATTCTGTATCTTCTCTCATTCTTAGTCTCCGCGATCACTTCATCGGGTGGAAGAGGTGATACATAGCCCGAGTCCCAAGGTAGGAACTCGATGTCAGACAGGCTGGAAGTAGAAATGGATAGCTGGCTACGGATGGAATTTTTCCGAGTAGTTGTATCACCGTCCGTCGCGCCATGTGTGCCGTGGCTTGTGCCCGGTCGGACGGTGGATGCGTAAGGGGGAGGCATTGTATCGTAACGCCGCTGCGCAGAGCCATCTGATTCGGTACCATGTGCAGTTTTATACGATGCGTTAGTTGATAGAGAAGATCCTGTATGGTCAGTTTCAGGTTCCACTACGAGACCAGGTCAGCGGACAAGTCATATATGTCCGGAGTAATTAGTGGTGTCGCATACCTGATGGCAAGGGTATCTGCGGTCGAGGATCAGGCGAAGGCTCTGCACTGTGATCTTCCATGACGCTGGGAAGCCTCCAGCCAACCATTGGAGTGTCGGCGTCCTTCGATCCCGACTTGACGCGAAGTTGTCGGATATCCCGAGCAAGCGTGGAAAACAGTGGCCGGCCCCTCGGGTCCCTGTCCCAGCAGACACGGATGATCCTTTCGAGGTCGGAGGTCACGAACTTTGACTTTGGGATTTCTGGTCTCATGTTCCTCTCTGCGGAAGACATGATTAGAAGAAATCGGCGATAAAAACGTCGACTTACCGAGGACATAGTGACGAACGCTATCGTCGTCCGCCATTGCCCACGGAAGCTTGCCATGTCCTAAAATTTCGATACAACATATCGCGAAAGAGTACACATCCATCTCTGGCGTTAGCTCATTCTCCCCCGCCATTAATTCGGGAGACTGCCAGCGAAGTGTCCCATCTGCAAGTTTACGAGTCGTCAGGCATCACACTAGGTGAAGAAACATGAGAAACACTGACGGGGAGGAGGAGTTCCGCTCACGCGAGCCACTTCGCTCTTCATTTCGCTTTGCCCAAAGTCCGAGATAACACAACGTCCATCGTCGAACACGAGGACATTTGCAGCCTGCACGCAAGTGCTGTTAGCAACTCGTGCTCCTCAACATCACGGACGAAGACCTCACCTTTAAGTCCCCATGCAACACCCCCTTGCCATGCAAATACTCCATCCCCCGCGCAACCTCGTGCATAGCCTTGAGCAGATCCACGTCCTCCCCCTTTGCCTTCAAAAACTCCACAAGGCTCCCACTTCTGCAGTACGGGCTCACGAAGAACCACGGCGGATCACCCGACGCAGAGCTCGCTCCGAGCAACGGCAGCACATTCGGGTGATCAAGCGTTTTCCAGATACCCGTCTCGTGAATGAACAGCGAACGCGGCGTCGTCTCGGCTAGGCATTTGATCGCGACTGAGCGACCACGCCAGGTCCCCCGATAGACGTCGGAGAAGTACCCAATGCCAATCTTCTCCTCCCGGTCGACTTCGTATCTGACCATTTACACATGTCAGAATAGTTCGATTTCATATACCGGTTATGTGCATCGTTAAAAAAATCCGCGACTCACCGCGTAATCGTCCAACTGGGCAACTGCAAACTCGCCTCCGTCCCCCGACTCATCCGCTTCAGCGCCTCGAGCCCACCCTCAATAAACTCCCTATCCAACGTATCCCTCCGACTACCCACCCGCGTCCCAATACTCGCGACGCTCTCCCTCGTCCGCACACTCCGGCCTGTAGCCTGTGTACTTCCCCCGGTCTCCCGCGTACTCGCGCTCCCCCTGCTCCCGCCCCCGCCCACACTCGCACTCGTCGCCGCCTCGCTCCGCACACTCCACTCCGCCATCGCCTCATCCATCGACACCTCCTCCACCACCACCTCCCCCGCTTCTCCCCCCACCCTTCCCTCCCTCGCGACCTCCCGCTCGAGCTCCCGCTGCAGCGTCTTGATCGCCTCGGGCATCTCGTCCCGCGCAACCTGCAGCACCGCGCACATCTCCGCGTCGCTCTGCGTCTCGAGCGCCGTGCGCATCAGCGCGCGCAGGTCGTCCGCGTCGCGCAGCCGGTCGAGCTCGTTCTCGCGCGCGCGTAGGCGGCGGAGGGCGGCGGATATTTGCGCGGGGGAGGGGGTCGAGAGGAGGAGCGGGTCGACGGGTGAGAGGGACAAGGAGGAGGGTGTGGACGGGGTGCTGGGGAGCGCAGGGAGGTCGGGGCTCGATACGGTTGATTGGACGCGCGGTGGTGCGCCCTCGAGGAGTAGACCCGTCGGTGCGGGCAGTGCGCGCGGCTCTGTGGCAGGAGCATATGGCGCGTGCTGTTGGATGCTTCGTAGCGACTCGTACAGTAGTCTCGCCTCCTCCTGTCTCCTCGCCTCGTTCGCCTGGATTTGCTTTAGGATCCTCACCTGGATGCGGATCTAAAACACCAACACGTCAGTTCACGTTCGAAGAGTGGTTCGAACATCTGCCTACCCCGAACATCTCCAGCGCATCCCCGAGCGCTGTGTCGCAGCCCGCGATCTCTCTCGCGATGTCGTCGCGCTTGAGGTACCGCTTCAAAAAGGGGCGGTGCACCTGCTTGGTCAGGAAATTATACACGCCGTGGAATGCACTGTGCGATGAATATGATTAGCAGAGATGCGAAGCAAGGCTGGGGGACCGAAGAACGTACTCGATAAGCTTCTGCAGCGGCTCTTCGAGCTCGTTCGCAACCGCTTCGCCCGCTTGGTCGATCTCGTCCTTGACCGAAAGGAGTATGTCTGCGCACCGCTCAGTCAAACGAAGACACGCCATGCGGTTCAGCTGGAAAGGTATTAGCAGACGGAAAGCTGAAGCGCGAAATACGACGTACCTCGACATACTGCAGGGCGTCCCATATACCTAACAACGCCCGCGCGGCCTCTTGCAGGCCCATAGCAGGCACAAATTCCATAACATCAACACCGATACGGAGGGCTTCGCGGAGCACGTCCAGGCCCACGTCGAGCACTTTCATCGCAGCCTCCTCGACGCGCTACAAAGCATTTTTATGAGCCAGCTAATTCAATACACGGTCTGTGGTGACTTACCGCCCTAGTTGTCTCCCACGCCTTGGTCTGCTCCTCCGGCACGCTCTTCTTCCTCCTCTCCCGCTGCGTATCGGCCCACGGGCGGACGCTCGTATCGTCTCGCGCCCGCCCCCACCATGTCTGCGGCGCTCCCCGAGGCGGGGTCTCGTTCCTGCTCCGCCGGAACCCGTACGCGGGAGAGGGTGAACGCGACGCGTGCGGGCGGTGTCCAAGAGAAGCGATGGTAAAGGAGAGCGAGCGCGCGCGCTCGTGATCGGGGGGTGTTAGGGAGGAGAGGGAGGAGGAAAGGGAAGAAGGTTGGGCGGGCTGGGAGGCGACGCGTTCGAGGGTGGGGAAGGAGACGCTGTGTGGGGAGTTGCGCAGGGTGGAAATGGATGCTCCGCGAGGACGGCCGCGGAGTGCGGGGCCTGTGATCTGAACAGAGACGGGTGGGGTAGTAGAAGATGAGGCCGCGGTGAGAGGTAGTGGAAGGGGTTTCTGGGTTGGCGTGGTATTAGGAGAGGAGTGGGCGGAAGGGTTCAAGGGAGAGGGTACGGGCGGTGAGTGGGCCAAGTGTGGTTCAGAAGCACTCAGGTGGCCATGAAAGGGAGAGTAGTCGTGCGGCGGGGGAGTTGGAGGTGTGGATGATTTGCCCGAGGAAGACATGGGCCTTTCTTGAGATGCCATGATAATGCAAAGAGTGGGTAAAATCTGAGATAGTCAACCGGTGGTCAATGAGCAAATTTGGCTATATAGTTCGAGGAGCATAGCATGGACAATAGAACATGTATGTGACTCCGATTAGCAGTGCGCTGCGGACAACGAGTGAGGTTCTTATACGCACTCGGTCACTACTCGGACACCACTTCGATGTAATCCTATGACCCAGAGTTCCGAACACCCCCTCCTTCCCGTGCACGCGCCAATTCCTAGAGTCAACCTCCAAGGGCGTCTCTAAGGACAGGGCCTATAAAGGCGTAGTCAGAGCACAGGGCTGGCGTTTGCTGACCCAATTTGTAGCGCTGCGGTTCGATTTCACGATGCAATGGAGTGCCGTACCGACAATCCGAAAAGGAGGAATGAAAAGGCCTCCAACGAGGGTATCCTGAGTCGGAGAAGCCGTCAGAGTCGATCCGAGCAGATGCAGACCGTCGATGTAAGGTCGAGGAATGCAAGGCAAAAGTATTAGAGAGTCCAGCCAGCTGGAGCAAAGCAATGTTGTCGATGTCTTTCGATGGGGGGTATGGAATGGCAGTCGCCCAGAGTCGACCATATAACTGACACTGAGAGCGCGCGCTAGTTTGGAGTTTGCCCCCGCTCCGATCAACATTCGTTACAGCCCTCGACATATCAAATTCGAGACGCGGACATTCATCCCAAAATCTAGTGTCCTCAATGAACGTGGAATATGGTCAGATGGAGGAAGGAAAACAAGGAAAACAACACAACACTGACACTATAAACTCTACCTGAGTACTCTGACCGAATGATAACCGTTGAAGTGCTCGAGGTCTCACTACCAATCTCCCGAAACAGATGCCCCAGTCCATCTAAGCGAAACGCCAATCGGGGGTCTAACCAAGCTGTGCACGGCGCGTGTACAACGGACTGCGCTCGTTTGCTTTTGTTCTTCAAGCCTCGTCTTCCATTCTGTGCTTATGTTTTCACTCTCTTTGCTGGTATCCAAGTCTTATTTACCGCAATACTTGTGACTGGCAACTCGCACCTGGAGCCTATACCCACGAGCATCTGTGTCAACCCCTGGCGTCTGATCACACGTCGCACCAACATTTAGAACGAATACGGACAACTCAATTGCTTTACCCCACTAAAGCGCTGGTTAGTGATTCTGTATCCGATGACCAAGCCTGGCGGCGATGTACGAGGCACTACCCAGTGAGTCACTTGATAATGCAAGTACTGTATGTTTTGATTACTCTCATTGTCTGCAGTTGTTTCACGCGACACATATAGCTGGGACGTTGCGGAATGCACGGAGCTAACGGGTGTACGAGGGATGAGTCATGGACTGGTGGACGTTACAGCTGTGGATGTTACTTGTAATCAGTACGTCTTGTGATCCCGACTGTCAGCTTGGGCGGTACGCCCGTTCCGAATGATGCAGTACCTACTTGATCGAACATAAAGATGTTGTGACTCACGAGACGCCTGACGGATATAATCTTTGTTTCCATCAGTACTGTCGAACACTAGAAGATTTCCGTCCTGTGCTGCCCTCGTAGATTGGTGCTTGCCTTACAGCACCTCTCACAAGTACGTTGCATCCTATGGTGTTCACTGCACCCCCTGTCGATCATAGCCCTCGTTTCACTTCCTCCGTCGTAGCCGATCATTATAAAACAACATGTCCAAGCGCCTTTGGACCCTTAATCTCCTGCGCCCGACTCCTTCCGACTCCCCATCCCTCACACTTTAGCCCGACACATGAATCTTGCCCCTGATGTGCATGCCGTGCTTCTGTGACTTTGTAAGCTTTGAGCCAGTCCACTGCCTACATGACTTCAGATCCTCGCCACCCACTCGGTCATGCATTATCCCCCGAACGCCTCTCGGAAGACTAAGCTTGGTTACTAAATAACTACTAGTTTTATTTTGATGCTTTGTCAACATAGGATTAACACAATCTGCTACCTAGCAGCTTTCCCCTCCCGTTCGTCTACGGGCGGGGGACCAGTTGCCTAGCATCAGTGGCGCAACCGCCGACGCTAACTAGCCATGTTTACGTGCAGATGTGCACAGTACTGCACGTGAAATGGGCGTCGTCAGTGCCCCGCGTGTGCCGTCCTCTCCAACAGACAGTGTCGCTACCATGCCATCTACGCAGCATGTCCCAGGTAGTTGCACAATGCCTGATGATAATTCTGTTAGCCTCGGATGTGCATGGAAGGCAGCCTTGATCGACGCAGATAGCATGCCCTGCGTACTTGGCGATTGGAGGCCGGCATCTTCGAGTGGCATAGGCTCGCGGAACGTTGCATTGTGCGGAGATTTAAAGGGCATTTTGGTAAAGGATACGGGTTACAGCTGTCTTCGGGTAGGCTATACAACGACGAGGCGAGGAGGAGTATAGACTCTGAATGAGCTACATATAC
The DNA here is from genome assembly GCA_001632425.1 of Neolentinus lepideus HHB14362 ss-1. NCBI lineage: Eukaryota > Fungi > Basidiomycota > Agaricomycetes > Gloeophyllales > Gloeophyllaceae > Neolentinus > Neolentinus lepideus. The sequence continues at coordinate 214,417 of KV425602.1, forward strand.
TATGGCTAGAGGGTGCGCTGCACAGAACTTGAAGTAGGGCGAACACAGGACAACTGGCTGTTGGGTGGCCAACAACCTAACACTATAAACACGGCAGTGAACCCTTCGCTGCCCCATGCCATTTCCTTATATGGATCATGCACTCACCCAAATGGGTAATGTACCAGCATGCCATTCCAAAAGCAGCCAACATGCCAACATGCATGGCATGTGCACGGCATGCCTGGCATGACCAACTTTGTGCATTCCATGCCATTCGCATCACGCCAATCATGCCATTCTTTCATTTTCTCATGAATACCCACCCATACTTGCATGCACTTCATGCCGTCATGCCATGCCATGCCATGCCATGCCATCATGCCATACTACATGCC